>VXAZ01006774.1:22895-83123 GCA_013399875.1 Gymnorhina tibicen | reverse complement strand
CCTGCGATCCGCGTTCAGGGGCGCGTTGGGGAGTGCCACCTCCCCGCGGCCGTCCCGGCCCCCGTGGGGCGAGCGGCCGGACAAAGGAAGCGCCTTGGCAGGGCCCCCGCGCTGTCCGCGAGGCGGGGGCGGACGGAGCTGGGCTGGGGCTGCGCCCTCAGGTGCCTCCCGCGGGTCGGTGCTCCCTGGACGCGGACAGCGGGCCCGGCTCTGGGCACGGGCCCTGGAGCCCGGCAGCGAGCGCTGCGTCTTGGCCCCGGCTCTGAGCCGCTTTGTGCCCCGCCTTGTCCAGTTGCTTTTTGAAGTTACTGTCCACAACTTTCGCACCACTGTAAATCTTTCTGTTGCTTACATTCGCGTTAATTCTTTCTTTAGTTAAAGGATTAATAGAAGGGCTATGTAAAAACAAGAAGGGCTATGTAAAAAACAACAAGGTGGGGTATCATAGTAGATGCATTGTGTTTTTTTGAGCTGAAAACATCAGAGGTCCACCAGTAAAGTGGCTTCATTTTTTTTTCTGAAGGTGTCTTGGGGTGACTTTCTGTGCCCAAACCGGCACAGAAGGGCATTAGGAGAACCTGGGCTGCAGTACTACAGTATATGGGTATTCTGCCCAAAGGTGTGTACAGTGGTGTTTTAAGTGGCAGTAGATATCTGTATTTTGCCTTTGGGAATGACAAATGTCGCTCAGTGTTTTGGCAAAAGCCAGTTTGCCCTGCTGTCTCTGTTGTTTCTCATCATTCTTCTCAGGTAATGTAAGAGGGAAAGAAATGCCCAGTGGGAGGTGAATGAAAGTGTGTGTGAGGCCCCTTCTTCCAGGACCGTTTCTTACTTTTGAACTCTGTGTCAGTGGCAATTACTGTTCCGATACTAATGTTAAACAACAGGAAGCAAATAAATGTTGTAGGTGCAGCCTTTGAAGATGAAGCCTAGAAGCAGCTAACAATACAATTACACTTAAGTTAACAAATCCTGTGATGTAGCATGTCTTGGGCTGTTGGCTTCCAGACTCAAGATGAGTTGTCAGTGCCTGAGGAGGCATGATAAGTGGTCTCAAGAATGGTAGTAGCCAAATCTGTAATGACTATTTGTGAGAAACTTAATGTCAGTATTTACTTTATATACTGCTATTATAAGGTCATTATAATAAATTTTAATGGGTTCTTTTGTTCTTTTAGAACCAGAAGCTTGGCTATAGCTGTCTTAAGTCATGCTAGCCCCTCACTTTACCTTCCCTTTCTGCTGGAGAACATTAAGCTCAACAGTTTACCAATATTTGTTATGTCTTTTGATGACAACTTGTTGTGTGTTTCTTTCCCTACTTCTGTTTTTCTGCAGGGTCTTATAGACTGTCTGGGATGGCAGGGGGAGTGTGATCCCATCCTTAAGACCCTTTCCTGCCTCCAGAGACTTACCTCACCTGCAGACCTCTTTAGTTTATATTCATGCATCTTTCCAGAGTTGTCACCTTCATCTGTTGCTGTTCTGTTTCTTCTTGCAATAAGATACTGTCTTTCCTCAGATGAAGCAAGATCAGCTTCTTTGGAACTGTTGTCTCCTGCTCATCTTAATATCGTTGACTGTTGCTAGTTTTGTTCCCTTCAGTTCCATTTTTGAGGTGTATGTTCTTTGTATAATAGTGGACATACATGCACTTCCCGGAATTTGCATCTTTCTGCTGAAACTCGGAGAATTCCGTAGTCTTTCTACTTGCCTTATTTGCAAGGATCTTCTCAGGTGACTGTTTTCTCCTCATTCTTAAACACATTAGTTTTAGTTTTCCATTGTTTAGGTGAATGCTTTACTTCCTTGTGCCAAGGTATTTTCATTTGAATATTTGAAGTAACTATTTTGTACTGATAATTCTTTGACTATCTGCTTCATGTTGGTCTTCTATTATTAATAGTATTTGATCAATGTTCATGTTCACAAAAAAGTGTGATTACACCAAAGTTCTTAATGTTCCTTAATCTTGATTATCTGTACAACAGTGCTGCCTCAGTCATACTTCGTTGTAGGTGTTAAGCTAATTATTCTTTGATGCATAGTAGACACAAGTACCTAGAATGAGGTTTCAGTCATTCTTGCAGACTGTTTTAGTTTGGCGTGTTTAAACAGTAGCTTTTATTGTCTGAATACAGCTGAAACTCAAGATTCTTACCTGTTTGATTACTGCAACAAACCTTTTTCTGGCCTTGAAAAGTGCTGAGTTTCGTGCTCCCTCTGTCTTCTCATCTTACTAATGCAAAGCTCTTTTAACCTGTAACTTTTACCATGACAGCCATCTTTCAATTCATTGATTGGTGTTTTCTGTTTCCAACAGTATATTAGTTATCTTTACCCTCTAGGTTCTGATGTCTTAAATCACTGCTGAGCTGTCAGTACTGCCTCCAAGTAACCATTCTACCAATGTCCTTTGCAACTTCAAACTATTTTAATTGATGATCTTTCTGTGATTCGTTTCTTCAAAACTACAAGCATTTCCTCTAATTACTTCATTTTTTTCATTCTTATTGTTCCTCAAATCTTTTTCATTCACTTATCTTTTCTTTGTTTCTAGTGAGTAGGTGAAACTGCTCCCCTACCTCTTTATATTGGAGTGATGGCCAGCTGTATCTTGACAGAAGAAGGTTGTTGGTTTAAGGGGGTCCTCTACTGCATAGAAGGGCGATGAACGATGAGGTAGTCCTAGTGCCACTTTCCAAAGAAGTTTGTACTGTGAAGTTTCCTAGGAACAGATCCTGGTTTTAGCATTGCCTGGCATGGTGAGAAATGAGCTGATAAGTGTGGAGCTAATGAAGAGGAGGAGAGAGTAACTTCTCCCTAGCTGTGTGAAGTTTGATCAACTTTGCGGCAAAGATTTAGTGACATTGCGGTAAAGGTTTTGGGGACTGTCATTGGGAGGGTGATTATTGAAAACCAGGATTTTAGAATGGTAGGCACAGTTGTTATTGGTACTAATGTATAAAGTAGTTACTAAATGTTCTCAGAAACTTTCTTTGAAGTCTTTGGTACTTCATTGCCACATGCATGCAGTGTCAGTTTTAAGATGATCCAGCTAGAATACCAAAGAGAACTAGCAGCTTCCTGTTGGTCCTATATATTCATGGGAAGCTGAATGCTTTTCTCATTAACTTGCAGCTAACACACAACTAGTAATTTGCTTGTCTATAACTTACTGCTGAAGCTGCACTTTCAAGACAACAGGATCCCCTTGTGTGGGGAATGAATTACTTTATATTTTCAATGGCTGAAAGGTAATACAGATTTTTCTCAGGGCTAAAATTTGATGGATATGTTCACATTTCCCTTTCAGGAGGTGTCTGCAACTTACTTGGCTTTATGAAATTGCTGACCATACAGTTCACAATCATAACAGGTTTACTGTATGTAACTGCCTTAAATTAATTAGAGGCTAGAGAGCAGTGCTGCAGGAAGGGACCTGGGGGTCCTGGTCAATGGCAAGTTGGATCTGAGTCAGCAGTACCAGGGAGCCAGGAGGGCCAACTGTGTCCTGGGGGGCATCAGGCCAGCTTGGCGAGGGAGGGGATTGTGTCTCTGTGCTCTGCACTGGGGCAGCCTCACCTTGAGTCCTGGGGGCAGCTTTTGAGCACCACAATATAAAAAAGACATTGAGCTAATAGAGAGTGTCCAAAGAAGGGCCAGAAGGATGGGGAAGGGTCTAGAGGGGAAGCCATATGAGGAACTGCTGAGGGCACTTGATTTGTTCAGCCTGGAGAAGGGGAGACTGAGGGGACACCTCAATGCAGTCTTCAGCCTCTTCATGAGGGGAGGCTGAGGGGCAGGTACCAGACTCTGCACTCTTTGTGACCAGTGATAGAGCTTGAGGAAACAGCATGAAGCTGAGTCAGGGGAGGTTTAGGTTGGGTACCAGGAAGGAGAGGGAGGTTGAGCTCATAAGGCTTCTCAGGGCAGTGGTCAAAGCGCCAAGCCTGAGTTCAAGAAGCACTTGGACAATGCTCTGTCACATGGTGGCCTTTTTGGGGTGCCCTGTGCTGGGCCAGGAGCTGGACTCGATATTCCTAATGGGTACCTTCCAACTCAGCATATTTTATGATTTTATGAAATGCACAAAAGGTGAAAAAACTGAAGTAGTTCCTTTCAGACTAATCAGTATCATTTCTTTGCCAGACTTGTAGGATGCTGACGTTGCTTCTGTGCTGTTTTGGGGTGGGGTTTGCCCTGATTGTTAATTCTACTTGTCTCATGGTAGCTTTTTGACAGAGGAAGGTCTGCTGTTACTTTGAAGGAAAATGTGGCATTCACCACTGACTCTGTTTGCAGACTCTAGAAACAAGATCTCTTTTTTTTTCCCCCATGGTGACTTCAGATGGATTAGAGGGTGCAAAGTTAGGCTGAGTGACATGTCCTAATAATTCACACCCAGACACCCAGATAAAGATCTAGTTAATTGATAAGATAGAGCTATCTAAATGCTTTAATACTTTTGTTAACATATTTTGGAATTCTTTATAAATATTTTATCTACATTGCAAAGTAGCTGGCCTACCTCATGGCTTTCTTTTTCCTCTCAAATGAAAATAAGCTACTTTTTTCTTTTCTGACTTGTAACATTTGCAGAAATATATCTTTTCCCCCCATCAGTTCTGTTCATCATGACATCATTTGTGAAGTTTGGCCGTAAATGATCCAGTTGTGTTTCTTGTTCTTTCTGATATGAAATATGTCTGGATTTTGCTTGTGGAGGTCTTTCAGCAGATCAGCTCTTGGTGTGGCAGCTTGCTCTTTGAGTCTATTCTTAGCTATTGAAAGAGAATCTTGTGTTGTTATCAGAATTAGAATTTTATATTTTATTTATTTAGAATTTTATAGTGCTGCGAATTGTCCGTATCTCTTCATAGGTGACATTTAGTGTGATTATTCTGCTCTTTGTAATGTAAATGGTGAAAAAATCCCCAAGAACATTTTTTGTGGCCTGCAATGTTCCAATAAGCATAATTAAACCTAACTTCGAACTTTTATTTTCTTGACTTTCAGAGAAGTGTTTCGCAAGAGATAAATTACCACTCCGAGTATTTTCAGTTAACAGCCTAATTGCTGTTCTTTTCAACACTCGTTCATTGTTCACAGGTCTGGTACACTTATCCTCTCAGGTGATGTATTACAAAGAGTTACAGTTGGACTAGCTATTCTCAACTTGTGGTGTCGAAGAGTGCTTCTTGAAATCCAAGCAAGGACTCACTTGCCATGAAGTTGCACTGCAGTTTTGGGTTTTTTTCTCCTGCCTCATGTAGTTTTCCGTGTAATCAGGCACTATTGCATTTCTAAATGTAATTTGGAGCAAATTTTAGAAGAAAAAGTGTTTGAAATGTTGTAGTTCTTAGCTTTAAAAATAAATTCTCGTCTTAACAACGTGGCTACAGCAGATCTGGTGAGGTCTTGAAAGTTGTTTTCATGACGTGGTTCCTTCTAAAATTTTAAAGATTAACGTGAATCACCAAGATACTTGGTGATCTGGGTTGCATGTCCTGTGAAGAGACTGGGTGTGTTCAGCGTAGAGGAAAGAGGTCTTCAGAGAGGCATATTTGGAGCTTATCAGGGTCTGTGAGGAGGTTATTAGAGAGACAGACCCAGGTCCATCAGAGTGGTGTATGTTGGAAGGACAAAAGACAAAAGGTGAGAGGTGGAATGAGATGGAAATAGGGGAAAGGTTGGGTTTTTGTGGTGATGGTGAGTTTTTTTCACCATAAGGACAGTCAAAGCAGTAGAAGAGATTACCCTGGGAGGCTGCTCAGCTTCCATCCTTGGATGTTAAGACCAGGCTGGATAACCTGATTAACCTGGCCTAACAACATAACTGACCTTATTGAAGCAGGAGATTGGACTAGACACCTCCAACCTGAATTATATTGTGCCCTTATGGTAGAGGCACAATGGGCTCAGCAGTGAAGAAGGTGACTGCTTTTTTGGCACTTCTTATTGCTGTGCCAATATACTCTGTGAGCCTGAGAACTCTACAGAGATACACACTCCTGCAGGTGTTTCTTTCTATTTTCCTAAGAACTGTAGAATGGTTTGGGTTGGAAGAGACCTTTGAAGACATCTACCCTGCTCCCCCCTCCCCCCAGTGTGCAGGGGCACTTTTCACTAGACCAGGTTGCTCCAAGCCCTGTCCAGTCTGGCCTTGAATGTTGGCAGGGATGAAGCATCCACAGGTCCATGAAGCAACCTTCAAGAGCCAGGGCCTCTACACCCTTGCAGGGAAGAAACTCTTCCTAATAGCTAATCTGAATTTACCCTCTGTCAGTTTGAAGCCATTCCTCCTTGTCTAAAGTCCCTCTCCAGCTCTTTTGGAGCCCCTTTAGGCACTGGAAGGGACTCTTAAGGTCTCCCCAGAGCCTTCTCTTCTCCAGACTGAACACCCCCAGCTTTCCCAGCCTGTCCCCTGGAGCATCTCCATGGCCTCCTCTGGACTGGCTCCAGCAGCTCCACGTCCTTCTGATGTTGTTCCCCAGGGCTGGGGCAGCTCTGCAGGTGGGGTCTCACCTGAGTGGGGCAGAGGGGGAGAATCCCCCCCTCCCCTGCTGCCCACGCTGGGGGCTCAGCCCAGCACGGGAGGGGTTTCTGTGTGCCAGTGCCCTGTGGCCAGGGCATGTTGAGCTTCTTACCCACCTGCACCCACAAGTCCTTCTCCCCAGGCCTTTTCTCAATCCATCCTCCCCTCAGCCTGTGTTTGTGCTTGGGATTGCCCTGACACCTGTGAGGGAGTTGCACTTGGCCTTGTACAAGTTCATGAGGTTTGCACAGTCCCACCTCTCCACCCTGTCCAGGTCCTTCCGGATGGCATCCCTTCCCTCCAGCACATCAGCCACACCACACAGCTTGGTGTCATTGGCAGACTTGCTGTGGGTGCCCTCAATCCCACTGTCCATGTCACCAGCAAAGGTATTAAACAGTGCTGGTCCCAAACTTGGTCTCCACTTGGACACTGAGCTATTGATTGCAACTCTTGAGTGCAGCCACGAGCCGATTCCTTATCCGGGGAGTGGTCCATCCGTCCAATTTAGAGACAAGGATCTCTTGTGGCACAGTGTCAAATGTTTTGCACAAGTCCAGGTAGACTGTCAGTTGCTCTTCCCTTGTCCACCAACACTGTAACACAATAATAGAACTTGACCAAATTTGTCAGGCGTGGTTTGCTATAAGTGAAACCATGTTGGCTCTCACCAATCACCGCCTTATTTTCCATGTGCCTTAGCACAGTTTCCAGGAGGGTCTGCTCCATGATCTTGCCAGGTGCAGAGGTGAGGCTGGCTAGCCTGTAGTGCCCCAAGTCTGCCTTTTCTCCCTTTTTGTAAATGGGGGTTATGTTTCCCCTTTTCCAGTCACTGGGAACTTCCTCTGATGGTTACGACTTCTCAATGAATGGAGAGTGGCTTAGCCACTTCCTCTGACAGTTCCCTTAGGACTCATGGATGCATTTCATCAGTTCCCATGGACTTGTGCAGCTTCAGCTTCCTTAGATGATCTCAAGCCTGTTTTCCTGTAGCAGGTGGTTCTTCACTGTGCCAGTCCCTGCTGCTTTTGCCTTTTATAACTTGGGTGGAGTGTTTAGAGCACTTCTTGGTGGAGTCAAAAATTGAGTACCTCAGCCTTCTCTCTATCCGTGGTAACCAGGTCTCCTATTTCCTGCTGGAGAGCACTCATGTTTTCCCCAAGCCTTTCTCTTAGCACCAGTGTACCTACAGAAGCTTTTCTTGTTGCCCTTGACCCCTTGGATTTTTTTCAATAATGAGTCATTTCATGCTGCAATAAAGGTCTGACACCTTGTGGCTGCTAGAGGTACACCAGCTGCCATGGTTGCGTTTGTGTGAATGGATGTTTTGTCTAGCTGTGAGAAAGGTGGTTGACATGGGAGAGTTTGCTACAGCTACTAGTGGTCATGTATCTAAAAAATTAATTAAAATTAAAATTTAAAATTAAAAATTAATTAAAAATCTCATATTAAATAGTATATATGACTTGAAGAGGATATCTCTGCATGAGGTACTGAGGTACTATTTTCTGTTTCTGCATTCTGATTTCCACAGCTTGTGAAGGAAGCTCAGCAGGTTTATTAGTACATGTTTTTCTGACAGCACATAGGGATTTATCGATAGTTAATGACTTGATGGTAAAATATGTTAAAGACATTTAGCCTGTGAAAGCCAACGCTTGAGGCTTTTGTAGTTATTCATGCAGGTTGAAATATCTGTAACGTGAATAAACTGCAGGAACGAGTTCTGTGGATTCAGTTGGTTTTCAGTTGTGGATTCAATTTGATTTGAGAGCCTTAAACCATTCAGGTTTGTACGAGTTCCAGATCTTGGGACTGGAGAGGTACTGCCTCTGATGCTAATTACTGAAGTTTTGCTTTCCTTCTTACATGCTTGGGCTTTATCTGAACACCTTCATCAAGACTGACTAGTTTAGAAACTTGACATTTTTTTTCTCCAGATCTTTGTTTTGCAATGTTTCTGTCTGATTCTCTGAAGAAAAAAACAAGTCTATTCCTCAGTTTTTAAGAACTGTGTGCTCTGACTGCTCATCTCTTGGTGAAGGAGATCTCATGTTCTCTTACATGCATTCTACCTGAAGTCTGAAGGTTGAGGGGTTTTCCTTCATATACCATGCTTTATTTTCTTTTTAAGTTGCTGACAGTTTGTGGACCTGGCAGATCCATTTTACCATAGGTCACCATTTTACCCTGGTGGAACAAAAGCATGCTTGAGAACATGACTCTGTGGCCCGGAGGTTGGCTAGTACAAATAACAGTGGAATTCTTGTTTTGGACCAGCACTTGAATGGAAAAACTGAAGAACTGCCTAACATCTGCATTTTTGATCTGCAGAAATAAAACCTGGTATGGGGGTTCTTCATTTGATAAGGAAACATGGTATGTGTAAGTGTACGAAAAACATTAAGTGCTAGGGAGCTCTACATAAATTTATTTAAAAACATCACTAGAAATAGGAACCAAAAGCTGGACGTTTGAATGGGAAATTTGACACTAGAATTTTTTATCAAGTGCAGAAATGGATGATTGAGGGCAGTAATACTTTGCTTTTGACGTCTTCAATGAAAACATTTATCCAAAATTTAAATAAGGCTTAGAAAAATATGCAGTATTTAATGAAGGTGGTCAGATTAGGCAGTCCAGTGATCCCTTCTTGCCTTGGGCTAGAATTAGGGAGATGTTTCCAGCACTGTGGTCTTGTTGCAGACTTCAGGAAGGACACAACGAAAAGTATTCCCTGTGTCTGTTCCTGAGCAAGCACTGGCACAGTCGGTAGCTGTGAGTGCCTGTTGTCTCATTGTCATTCCTGACCCTGTCAGTTGGTCTCACAGTCAACAAGAGCAGTAGTGAGATTCTTGGACCTTGAATACTGGAGGACTGTGTTCCTTCGGTGGACAAAGACTTTCAAATGTTGCACAAGTGTTCCCCTTTTCAGGTTGACTAACAGGCCTGGCCATAATTTGCTTTATTAGATCCTTTTGCCATTCTCATTTATCATAGCTGGACACAATCTCAAATAGTTGGATTTTTTTCATTCTCTTTTGTTCTTTGTTATTTCATCTAACTCTTTTTTTCCTGGGAGCTTTCTGCTGTTCCTGGCATCTGTCTTCTGTTTTCCTGAGTGCTTAGTTTTCAATCACTGGATTCCATCTCCTGTTTCGTTGTGTTACTTTGCATAAATTTCTCTGGCTACCCATTGCATCTTTCACCAGCTGTCTCATGCTTTCTCTGCACTCTGCATTGTTGTTGGATCTGTTTTTCTTTGTTTGCTTTCTTTTCTCTCAGTGCTTCAATCCTTTATTATGCACTAGACAGACAAGTAGTTTTTTTGTTCAGTTCTCCTTGGTATTAGTGGAATTTGGTGCAGGAGTCTCTTGTAAGGTGTGCATGACACAATCAAGTCCCACATTCTGGTAGATCTGTGTATTGACTGGTTTGGCAGAGGGCATGCTGCTGTAGCAGTAGCACTAATGAGCATTAAAGTATACCCCGTGGTATTAAGAAATAACCATCACTTTGAAGTCAAGGGCTAAAAGCTTGGCCATTGCCTGAGTGCAGCCTCCCACAGGCGAGTAATACTGAGGCCAAGGCAGTGAAAAGGGATCCCTGGCTTGTTTCAACACACTCTGGTTTTTGGGACAGGTATCACATTTAAGGGTCTGTATTGTTTTCACTTTTGAAATGGATTGTCTGCATTGCTCTTATTAGTAAGTGTTTTTAAGATTCAGCAGTATTTGATGGATGGATGAACTTAAAAAGTAGAGGGGAAAAAAGAGCAGGCAAAATGATGTCTTAAGTAGCTTAATTTCTTGATTAATTTTACGTTTCGTAGAACAAGTTATGCCAGTCTTGCAAGATCAGTCTTGCAGTGTTTTTTGGGTTTGCTGGGTTATCCCTTTGAGTTAGATCTGCAGAAAAGTAGAAAGAGGATCTTCCACCCTCACAATTAATTGCACAGTTCTTGTAATAATTTTCATAACTTTGTGTATGTCAACTAAAGTTTCACTTTTTCAGCCAAACTGATCTAACACTAGCAGTTCCCAAATGGACAATTTAATCCTTTTTTCCTTATATGGTGATCCAAGTACTTTACTGATGCTGCAGCTGTTTTATGGAGGATTTTGTGATACTGTTCTTTTTTTAGGTGCAAGGTAATTCTTCGTGATGGCTTTTTTTTTTTTTTTTTATGGTAGCCTTTCAAGTTCTGAAAGCTTTAAAATTTTGAATTTTCTCAAATGTCTAGACTTGTTTATAAGACTGGATAATTGCAAAGGTGGAACTTTTTGGCTAATTTCTTTGCAAATCTAGCTCTCCCTAAATCCCATTTTCCAGACTGAAATATCATACTCCTCTTTAGCCCTACAAACATACAGGAGGGCTGCTGACTGCACAGTGCGTGTGCAGCTTCTCTTCAAATGTAACTCACACACAGGGTGCATCAGTTCGTTGAACTCTCAGGAATTCTCAGCTCTGCTTTATCACGCACACTCCCTCTGTGTGTGTATACTTTTGTTATTCAGGACACTGAGGCAGTTGTGAAATCTTGAAGGACAATGGAAATATACACTCATTCTAGACAGTAACTCTGTTCTTGTAGACTAGATGCTGATGTGCTTATTTAGAAAATAGCATCCTGCTAATAGTTGATTCAGAGCTCTAAGATGAAAGCACGTGTGGTCTTAAATTATGCAGAAAAGACTAGTTCCTCTGTAATATGTATGAAATATGCAGTTTGAATTTTAGACCTGCAAATATTGATTTAGGACCTTTCTAAAGTTTTCAGTGATAATGAAATACAAGTGTAATCAAATGTCAGTGTTAGGTGACCTTTAGGAAAGGGACATGCGGGGGGGGTACAGCAAACTCCCTTTTCATTAATGTGTGACAATGGGGAAGGAAAAGCATCTGTTCAGCTAGTGAACTGCTGCAGCAGAGGTTCTTTTCTGTCTGATGTACCAAAGTATGGTACAAGTACTAGCTTGAAAGTGATCTGGAGGGGAAACACAAATATCTTTCAGATATTAGTTGTGTTATTCACCTTAAAACACTCCTTTTTACTTCTGAAGATCAAGTCCTTAAAAACATGTGTTAGCAGGAACTGGTAGAAACAGTATGTGTAACTGAGATTTAACTGGCTTAGGGATTCATTGTTGGTAAAAGTGTCATAGAAGATAACATTTTCATAATAGTCAATATGAATGTGGTTGGAAAAAACCCCAATGATTTCTCTTTTTACAGAAAAACCTGCCATTGCTCCACCTGTCTTTGTATTTCAGAAGGATAAAGCACAGAAGGTAAGGAGATACTGATACTTTTTTGTTTTGTTTTGTTCTTGGCCCTGACTCCTTCCTTCCATGGTGATCAGCCCTTTGTCTATATTGTCTTGAAGATGGCTAATAGAGCATTAACATCATTAATGGGCATGGGGCAAGCAGGTACTGAAGGGCTAAAAGTGGGAAGATGTATTATGGTTTCACTATACAGGCAGCTCTTCAGACAGATGGACCAATCTGGGAGAAAAAGTATTGTGAAGCTGTATCTTGAACATGTGGCAGAGGAGTGCTGACACTTGAACTGCATGACAAAGCTACAAAACTTCTTTTTCTGATAATAGGGTTAAGACAAAGCAAAGCAAAGTGGTCTAGATTATTGCTTTTCACCTCAGTGTATTTAAATGTCTCTCATATCTTTGGTTAGTAAGCTGTGAAGTGTCTAGTGGCCTTGGGAAATAGTAATTCTGTTCCCTCATCTCAATATACTATGGTATTTAATTCTGTCTGGTTAATAGTAAAAGCTGTTAAGATTTACAAAGAAAAAAAATAAAGGTTACTCTTGTTTCTGTTGAAGATGGTGGGAACCAAGAGAAGTGTATGATACGCTTTCCGTTGGATCACTAGATTGTTTTGTTATCTGTGGGGTCAGAAATGTTAGAATTTAAATACTGAACCACTTTTCGGTTGATAGCTGTTCTCTGGTTTGGAGCAGGTACCAGACTCAAGCTTTCTCACAGGTTCAGGAGGCATATTCCTCAGCAGGAGCTTGAAATCTTTTCTCAGCTTGGAAAGGATTTAAGTCTGCTGTCCTCCTAGTATTAGCTAATCAAATTAAATCTGCTGGAGAGTAAGTACTTTCAAGACATTCTTTTAATTACATTTTTTACAGTGACTGTTTACATATACCTTGGAATGAAGGGAGTGGTAGTGTTTGCACTACCAATTTTGATCATGTTTCCTTTTAGGAAACAGCTCCCAATCACCTACTGTTGCTTAGACTGTTCTGAAGTCCCTTCTGAGGTGCATCATGGTGAGTGTTCTCCGCAGGTGTCCTTTAGCCTGGCAGTGGTGATCATAGCAGTGTGCAGTCCAGGCAGAGTGACATGGTCCTGTGTTCTTTTTTGCTGGCCTGGTCCTTACATGCCAAGATAGCAGTTGTTGTGCTCCCAAGTTCCTTCATGTTGTACCTTTGTTTCTGCACCCCTCCAGCAGCCTGCACACTCCATGCCTTCAGCATTAGGCTGTGCAAGCTCCTGCATCAGGCTGTGAGACAGATATGTTGCACTCTGATAGGTCTCAACAAAATATTTTTTAAAATATATTAATTAAAGGCATAATGTGTATTGGGGCTGGTAGAGAGGATCCAGGGAGGGAGATCCGTGATTTAGTCTTCCCAACTGCCTCTGAGCATGCTGAGGTTGTGCTGAACAGGTAGCTGTATTCAGGACAGCCTCTGCCTGGGCACAGACAGAAAGTCTGGCTTTGTTGGGTGGAGGGTCTGTGGGTTCCTGAGCATCTTGAAGGCACAGGAGTTAGAGATAAGTTATAAATTGATCTAAATGCCAAGTGGTGGTGGTGGTGTCAAGGGGGCTAGCTGCTGTTGCTTTGGGCATGGAATAAGTCTGGCTTGGCTGGGGAATAGGGCTTGTTCCTTGAAACAGATCAGAGAGTCTGGTAGTAGCATCTGTCAGTTACTTGCCAATTTTCAAAGCTGTAACAGACATAAACGCTTATGCTAACCTGTGTATTATGTGGAGCTGTAGGATTTTTTCAAAGGGGAAGGGGGAGTGATTAGTAATTTCAGTAGCTTTTATTGTGGTGTATTTGACACGGCAGAGAAGGACTTGTAGAAGCATCAGTGCTGTGCTTCTTGCAGTTTGATTAAATAAAGAGCTTGTTGCTCATGCCAGTAGTTGTTTTTTGTAGTATAGATACAATAGTAGTACAGTCAGAGCATGATGCTGTGAGCAAAAAGTAACAGCCACTTAATCTATGCTGTATATATCAGAACCTAGCATTCAGGCCAGCTTGAATAAACTTAATTAAGGAAAAGTGCCTCAGGTTACATACTAGTTGAGATCTTTTTCTTTTTTTAAGAAAAACTTAATAGCTAAATATTCCCAATAAGAGTTAACTCTGTTATTGTTTCTGTAAAAGGGGCCTGGTTAAGTGCATTGCCTACCACAAAAGACTATCCTTATTAAAGTTAACAAGGAAATCCTGTAAACAGAGGAGTTTTTCCTAGAGCAGTGTTTTGAAGAAAATGCGAAAGTAACTTCAAAATAGTTGTCAAACAACACACTACTTGAATATGTAATTTCTCTATGTAAATTACAATTTTAATTTAGCAAAATGTCTAGTCAAGTCACTTTTTTCTGTAAGCAAAAGTGTTAGTGGAGGCTTTTATGTGCTGACACAGCAGTCTGACAGTAAGCTGAGGGGGAGAAAAGCATTGCATTGTGTATTCAGTTAACTGTCTGTGATGTCTTTATATGTTTGCCTAGTGTTTTTCTACATGAACCTGGACATCCTGAGCAGAATTATTTCATTGCAGCATCTACAGATCCTCTCAGTATTACAGCTGGGTTGATACAATTCAGTGGTCTTACTGACTTTTCTGGAACTAACAGTGTCTACTAAGAAGTTAAACAACGTTCTTTTTCCAGAAATCTTAAGTTTGTGCTTGGGAGGTGTCAGACATGTGGGTCATACCAACACCAGGAAACACTTGAGGCTTGGGGCAGAGCGGCTGGAAAGCTGCCCGGTGGAGGAGGACCTGGTGGTGCTGATCAACAGCAGCTGAACATGAGCCCAGGTGGCCAAAAAGGCCAATGGCACCTGGCCTGTACCAGCAATGGTGTGGCCAGCAGGACCAGGGCAGTGACTGTCCCCCTGTGCTGGGCACTGGTGAGGCATTTCAAATCCTGGGTTCAATTTTAGGCTCCTCATGACAAGAAAGTCATTGAAGGGCTGGGGCATGTCCAGAGAAGGGAGCGGAGCTGGGGAAGGGTCTGGAGTACAAGGCTGATGAGAAACAGCTGAGGAATCTCGAGGGGCTCAGCCTGGGGAAAAGGAGGCTCAGGGGGGACCTTCTTGCTCTCCACAACTCCCTGACAGAAGGGTACAGCCAGGTGGAGGTCAGGCTCTGCTAGAAGGGAACAAGGGACAGCATGAGAGGAAATGACCTCAAGTTGTGCTGGGGTGGTTTAGGTTGGATATTGGGAATTTCTTCACCAAAAGGGGTGTCCAGCCATGGCACAGCTGCCTGGGACAGTGGTAGAGTCCCCATTCCTGCAGGGATTTAAAAGCTGGGTGGATGTGGCACTTGGGGACATGGGTTAGTGATGGGCTTGGCAGTGCTGGGGGAATGGCTGGACTCTGATCTTGGAGTTTTCCAACCTGAACAATTCTATGGTTCTATGATCTTTTTCTCCACTAGAAATTGGAAGATATTCAGCATGTTCTAGGACAAAGTTCGTACTAGTCTGTAAACTAATTTTTTAACTGCATTTTCCATCTAAAGATGTATACACTCAAATCAAACATCAGAACTTGCAGTTTGACATGTTTATTTAGAAAGGACAAAAAGTGCATGGTGTTCATAATGCTGCCTCTTAATTTTACTTTCAGTAAGGAGGTTTGAGTTGTTTTCTTTTGCAGTTAAAGACAGGATTAGCCTGTCCTTGTTTTCAATTTAGATGTCAATTAATGGTGGATGTCAAGTTGGCAGTTACTAAATTTGAGTGAGTCTGCATTTTCATGATTTTCACGTCTCCTTAACTCTTTGAGAACTAATTTTACAATGTGTGAAATATAGTCTTGCAAATATCTGACGTGCTGCTCTTCATGTTTCTGACAAGCAGAGTTTCTAGTGCTGACACCAGTTGGAAAATTGCATCAGCTTAAGATTCAAACTGTTGAGATCTGAAAGCAATGCAAAGTCTGAGCCTTGCTATGTTAGGCATAGAGTATTTCTGTTACTCCGTTATCTATCCAAATAACTTATTTATGAGCTAAGCTGTGCTTTTCATAGCACTGTTTGAATTAAATATTTAAATTGATGGATACAACTTATATATGTGCTTAATATTAGACACTTGCTTGACTTGTGTTTCTGCTCTGAAACTGACTTTAACTTCTGCCGTAAAACCATTTCATGACAAGTTTTTGGCCATAGGTTACTTGTAATTTTCTGACATTAACTTTTAACATGCATTTCTGAGGTGAAAGTATTGTCATTTTTAGATTGATACATTTTTAAGCAGGTATATTAGCTCAAACAAATTTAATCAGTAGCAGTGTAAAAAAACACTTTGTCCAAAAATGTTTTTAAGATAGTGTCATTTGTTCTGCAAGTGTGAACTGTGATAATCTGGTTGTTACTGATTGTAGGATCATTATGACCTCCCTAGTCACAGGTATAGGAAAAGGTAGATGCTCCACTGAGATTTAAAAAATTTTTGCACTTGAAAATGCCATTGTTTATGATGTAGCTTGTGCCTTGTCTTCTTCCCTCCACCAGCCTGGGTTGGGGTATTGGTAGAATACCCCTATATTGGTAGAATATAGAAAAGAACACTTTATTTCTAGTTTGTTGTATAACTAGTTTTGATCAGTGTACTGCTTTCCATATGTGAATTGATAGTGGTGATCTTTTAAGAATGACTCTGAAAGAAGGTAAGTTATGTGATACTTGGGTCATGTTCCATACCGAAGTGGTACAAAGAGTTTAAGGGGTAACTGGGTCCTAAATGCAAAGATTCTGGAGTGAATAAGGGGTTATGTTGTTAAATTGTTCTAGCTGTCATCATGGTCTTAACTATGGAGTTTTAAAAATAAGTATGGAGTTGTAGAAGTGATGTAGGTGATCAGAAGATGGCATTCCCAGGTAGTCTGGAGAGCAAAATCATGAGTTAATTTTTTTTTTTTTTTAGATGATACATAAATTGATGCAGTCTTATTTGAAAATGCTTGGGTTTTGGTGGTTTGGGGAGGCAGATGACTAGAAAAGGTTCTTCATGCTGTGGCCATGACTTAGAGGTGTAGGATGGAGGCAGAGAGAGAACTGTGAATGAAGTAATTTGTGTATGGAGAGGCAAACCATTCCCTTTCCCAGTGTGGCTCAGCATTGTTAGCATGGCTGCCAAGAGGCTTTGTTAGGATACCCAGTTAACTGTGTTGTAAGTCCATAGTATACTTAAGGAGTTAAAATTTATGCTTAAGAGTTCATAAATGTGAATGTATTGCTGTACTTAAAAGAACAGTCATGAAGGTATTTGGAGAGACAGTTGTGCAAGACAAAGCTTGGAGGAATATAGAGAGGCTGATAAAGTCAAAGGCTGTTAGGCATACGAGCAAGAGTTGTCCTTGGCTCTAAGCGGGTAAATGTAAAAAGATATACTGAGAGTAGTCCTTTTGAGGCCATTGGATAGGGGTGCTAGGGTGAGGAAAATGAGGAAAGGAGTTGCAAATAGCTCAGCTTAGAATTGGGAGGAAAAGCTGGTCCAAGAGTGCTTGTGCCAGTCTTTATTGAAAAAGAATATTATTTCCTTGCCTATATTTGGTGATTGTAGCATCATGTGACTCTTAGCTTTTAAGTATTCCTTCATGTCTCTCCTTAATTTCTGCAATGCAGAAGAAGCCAAATCTCCAAATAGACTTAGATGTATTTAATCTGGGTGTGTTATTTTTAGTTTTAATAAAATAGATGATGTTTGATCTGGCTGAGCAAGGTCAATTTGTGTAGGTGGCTTCCTGACATTATTCATCTCTCCCTTGATCTTTGCCATAGTGTTTAAGAGACAGGAACAGGTTTCTGTCAAGTTCTCCCTAGAACTGTACTTTATAAGGAATGTTCTCTGTAGAGAAGAGGAGGCTCAAGGATGGACACATTTCTCAGACAAAACATTCCAACAAAAAGGAAGAGAGCGAACTGTTCACCAGCTCCAAAAACTTCCAAAAAGAGCTTAGATCAGAATTCATGAAACTAGGAGACTAGCAAACACTCTCAATAGTATGCATGACTAAGGATTAAAATTAATTTTAAGAGTTCACAGTTTTCTTTGGATATGCTTTTTTGAGAACAGCTGTACAAACTTCTGCCTGGAGCAGTTCTGGTTTGATAAATGTTTGAGTCCTTTGTTGGTCTTGTCTTCCATGACTTAAACCACATACTAGTCACAATTCTGAAACTTGCAGTAGTTTTTGATTAATATATTTTTTCTAATATAATTTTATATTTTTAATGTATTTATATATTGGCTGTGAAATTCTTATCTTGGATTCATATTTTTCTTCATAGAAGTGGTGATTTGCAGTAATTTTTTTTGTTTGTTTCTTTTGTGGGTCTTGAAGCAGATATTCCAGTCTTGCTTAGGACAGAAATCAGATTTATGCTTATTTCCACTTTTTGAAATGCTTGACACCAAGTATTTCAAGTATTACAAGAATTATTAAAATCTGTTGGATGTTTACTTAGCCTACTTTAAGATGTTCTAAACTGTGTTGATATAAATTACTTGCAAAATATTTTGTCGTTTCCACTTGTAAGTGTTTAGCACAAGTGTGTATTGAGTGTTCTTGCCTCCTCTTCATTATTAGCAATTTTCTGAACTACACCTAGAAGTCAGTGTAAATTTCTGGTAAGGCTCTTTTTTTTTTTTTACATATATTGTAAGTGCTATGGCCAGCTCCAGGTAGCCTTTTCCTTCTGTTCTCCTCAGACGAAAAGGTAAGGATAGGTTGCTAGACTGCTAGATTTTATTAAATGTTTGGTGACAAAATGTTTCTTTAACTCTTCTCATTCTGTGGGGTTTTAAGTTAGTGTTTGGGTCTGTTATTAACAACTAGATATTAAAACCAGATAACTTTGACAGTGCAGAAACCCTGAACTTTTACCTGACATCCATAGTGTTATCCCCAGTAAATATATTTTGACTGTTTTGAGCCTTAATTATAGTAATTTCTTGCATGATAAAATTTCATGTATTGCTGGCTTTTAATAATTACTTCTGTTATGAGGACAGGACAAGTATTACATGAAGAACTTGGGGCTCTTAAGATGTTAAGTGCTACTGTTTATTTTTGAGGCTTTTGCTTACTTTCTTGCGTGGACCTGGGCAATGACAAGTATTTTTAGTCCCTCTTTGTTCTACCAAGCGTTTTCTGGGAGCAAGCCAAGGTTGTGTGCTTTTGGGTGCCATCTTTTCCATACTGCTTGATTCTTCAGATACTTCAGCATAAGATGCAGGGAAGCTCAGCCCACAGATTGCAAGTGGGAGCACATTCTTGGCCTGCATGTTATCCATGGACTATAACGTAGTCCTTAATCACAATACAGTTGTTTGTGCTCAAAGCCTTTTTAATTTTTTCGTTCTTCAGACGTGTGCAGAATATGATAATGCTTAATTTTTGTTGCACGAGCAGGGATGTGCAGCATAAAATGATGTGAAGGAATGAAAAGTCTGTGGCTGAAGTTGAGCAAATACCAAATCCCATTAGGGTGCACTAGTTATCCTGTCACCTCCCACTTGAAATAGATTGAAACTTGTTAATTTATGAAAAAAAGCATTGGTGTTGCTTTTCAGGTAATTCATCGTCATGTGAATATAAAAGGATCCTGTGTCTTGTGTGAATGTTAAAATAATTAATTTCTGTGAGAATTTTATAACCAACCTCACCTCCCTCAAATGTGGGCTGAAGAGGCAGTGAAGGACACTTATTTACAGTAATTGTCTAATTTATATGTCTGAATCTGCGGGTAAAAGCTATCAGCTGTCCTTTAGTCCTTGAGAGAGGGGAGAGGTTAAACCCCAAGAAGCGTGTAGCTGGCAAAATCCTCTTTGCTGGGGACACAGATGATATTGGTAACTTTCAAAAGAGTGCATTTGCTCCAGCTGAGGCTTTTTGCAGGGAGGGGAAACTAATTCTGTCAGCAGGTTCTGTTATACAGTTTCTATGTATTTTAATTGGTGCCTCAGCAACATGCAACTCCTTCTGCCATACTGTGAAAACAGTGAAATTTAAAAATGGATTAGCAGATCCTCTCACTAGGACGACCGATCTCTCATGTTGCAGCCTTGCATTGAAGGGACGTTGTCTTTTCTGCTCACAGTCCCCTGCAGAGCAAAAAGCTTTGTCGGATTCAGGCGAGGACCCCCAGGGAGAGGTTGAGCCCCCCTACCATGGTCTGGGTCACACAGAACCAGCTGGTGAGTGCGACTCTGAGTACCCTGCTCCTGCTGTGGCCTCAGTCAGTGCTACCCTGAGTCCTGCTTCTGAAGCCCAGCTTGCTCCTATTCAACAAGAACTGGCAGGGGTAAGTGTCAACCTACCAAGTACTTCTGCTGCTGAGGGGATTAGAAGAAAAAGGTCCCTTCCACTAGGTGGAATCCATTACTGTTCACTGTAGGAAGTGCAAATCACAGTCTGTCTGGTTCTTTGATCTCAAGTGTTAGTCCTCTCTAAACCCTCGTTCCAATTAGAAGAAATGAAATTTGTGAGTCTCCCTAGTATAGTGTAACTGTAGAAGACACCTCAAGTATTTTAAAATCTAGGGTGTAAACTGTGTGTTTGCTAAGGGTAAGAGCACTTCTAAATGAGTGAGAAAGCAGGTCTGTATTTGAGAGATTTGCTTCAAGCAGTTAGAGGAGAACTCTTTGTTCCCTCTCTGGGCCATAATGCTGCAGCTCGACAAAGCGAGCAGCTAATACTGTTTCCACTGGATATGTCATGCCAACCTCTTAGGTATTTAACAGATTAAAGGCACCAAGCATCATAGCGGAGTTTTGAATTGGGGTGTTTTGAGTGGGGAAGAAATCAGTACCTTGTGGAAAAGCTGTCAGTGCTCATAATTTGATTTTTCTACTGCTGATGTAGCTAAACCTTCTCTGAAAGATTGGATGACTAAATGACTGCTACTGTACAGTCTTTCAGAGCAATTTTAAGTGTTCCTAATCTTTCTGGTTGGTGGACCGTGTTTTCCTAGTGCAGGTGAGTGTCACCGTTCACTCTAGCATCACACCCTAGGCACGTGCTCTTTGCTAGATCTTTGTCTGTTAAGGCTCCTTCACGAAATACCTTCATCCTTTTCTTACACTGGTTGGTTTGGGGTTTTTTTGTCCGAGAATCTGCCGTTTCAAATAATTGAATGGGTAACTGAATGGATTGTCATGAGAAGGTGCAAATAGCTGTAGGTTAAGTACCTCTCAGTGTTCAGACTGCTGCTTGATTACCTGCAGAAACTTTTCTATTTCAGTTTCTTTTCTGAAGGTTAAAGTTTTCAAGGGTTAATGTTTTAAAATATAGCTAGTAAACGTGTGGAAAATCACTCTCTGAAAAGCCAGTGTCCATAAAAGAGACAGAGGAGTCCTGCAACTTTATTCCAATAAAGGGAGAGAGTCCACTGGGGCACACGCCCACGAGCTTTTCTCTCTCGGGGTTTTGGAGGGCGCAGCCTCCTTTTATCCCAAACTCCCGGCCGCACGGTGCCCTCTTCCTTTCCCCATGGCTGAGGTACCAGGAAGGTGCAGCCTTCCCGAACCGCCTGCCACACAGACCCCCTTGAACGCGTCATTTTACCCCAAAGGTCAGCAGCTCAGGCTTGTGCAGACCCACGTGTCTGTTGCAGGAGCCAAGCTCCCCGGGCTCTGTAACAAACCTGCTGCTTGAAGTGGGTAGAGACATTAAGACGCATTTCAAAGACGTTAACACCCACACCTTCACCCATCGAATTGTTTGTAAAGACATTAGCACACATCTTTCCTATCAAATATAATCACAGATTTTTATCTCAGTTTTCTGTCATTTGAAATATCAGTGTTACTAGAACTGTCCAAGAGAACTGTATTAACCAGACTTCCAGGAACACTGCAGCAAGCGGTTATCTTCATCTTGTTCTTAGAGAGCAGAAAATCTTAGCCCAGTACACCCAGTTCTGAAAGTAATTTAAAACTCACAAATGCTGTTGGGGATCATATGCAGAAATTAGTGGCCGTACAGAACAGCTGTTTCAGCATTCTTCTTGGCTCCATTCAGTTAAATGTACAGAATTGTACAGTGCTCAGTATGGGCATGTAACTGGCATGCATTGGCAAGCACTCTTCAGATTATCCCCGTGTCTTACAGTAAAACCATCCCTTACCTTGAAATCTAGAGAAGGCTGATGCATCTTAAGAGTGCTTGTATTGGTTTGCTGGAGCGGCAGTTTTCATGCCGTCTTCCCAGGGCCTGGGAAGATGGATGAATTAAGATGGAAGAAGAGACACTGCATATTTCTTGTTTACTTGTTTCTACACACACAGGCAGATATTTTTGATACGACGTGAATTCAGTGTGGCCACAGGTACAGCCCCTTGCAGAGCTGATGGTCATGTCCTAACTCTTTGCTAAGCCACACCAGCCTCCCACAGCATGTGGCTGTCCCAGCAAGACTCCACTGGTTAAGAGGTTCTGGAACAGCTTTTAAGCAAATCATGGCAGTTCTATAATGCTGAGTATGTGCTGAGTGTCTGGACTGCAGACTTGCATTACTGTGCTCTGAAGTCCTTATATATGACTTTTTGCATCTTAAAATGCATTTTCAAAGATGAACACCAGATAGAGCTTTCCCTGAATTACATTGACCTTTTCTGCTTTACCCAAATTCTCCCTTCCTGTCCCTGTTTCTGCTCACTAGTGTGAATAAGCAAAAACTGACAAATTTGTTGAAGTTTTGAAGTTCTTCTCTTAGCTTAATGTAACATCTGTGTGAGGAAATAATGTTTGTATTTAGTTAATTACTGTGACTTACACTTTTAAAAAGCAGTTGGTAGCCTTTATGAAGGTAATTTCCTTAACTAGAGATATGTCATAATTGTAGGAGCCTCTATTTATGCATAACTGTAACTTTTCTCTAGCTGGATTTCTGAAAGCCGGGGGCAGAGGGAAAAAGTGGCTTCTGCTCTTAAATGGGAAAATTCTAGGTTGGATTTTGCTGATACCAGTTTGTGTCTCTATGGCATCTAAGTCCAAGGAACTGAATGGAGATAAATTGAATCACCTTGGTGGTTTCTTACAGGATGAGATGGTCCTGCCTTTTGTTTCCTTTGTGTGGGGTATTATGTAAAGTACAGACTGAGTAAGCTGAGAAGAGAAGCGTAAAATGGAGAGGCTGGACTGCTGTTCATTGTCACTAAATGTAATTTGCTGTTTTTCCAGTCTGTCAGGCTTGTCATGCATATATTCCCCTGTTTTTTGTCTAGTCTACCCGGCTTCCTCTGAAGCAGCACTGGTAAGCAATTCTGGCTGCAATGGTAACTTACTTTATCTGTGGCTTCATAGAAAAGTGAGGCTTAGGCTAATACAGTGCATCTGTGTGCCCCCACCCCCATGGAATCTACCTGGCATCTATTTGTCCAAAGGTGCATAGCTTTAATCTCCCAAAACTCTTGGACTAGGAAGCACGGAAATAACTTGGAGCAGATTCTATGTTCTGCTTTGCCCTCAGTAGGGTACAGAGTTGGTTTTGGATATTGATGCTTGTTGCCCACTAAACATGGTGATGGTACATTAGCTGTGCTTGTCAGTTGTGAAATTACAGTGATAGGATGATTTGAGGCTTGTGCTATATAGGTTTGGCTTTTTTGTCTGTGTTACTTGAGCATCGAGAATGAAGCATATGTTAGTAACATCTTAAGTTTTTGACATTCAGGTAGAAATCACTTCTTTATTTTCAAGGATCTTTGCATAGAGATCTGCAGTTCCACTCATGCAAATTTTTTACCAAGTGTTTTCTTTTTGCTTTCAGGATTTTTGATAAAAGTTGAAACAAATTGCTTGCATATGTGACAACACTTTATGTGCAAAATGGAATATTTTCTGCGTTCAGATGCTGGTTGCTGAAATACATTATAACATGGTTTTCTATTTTAGCCTCATCTTTTGGGAAACTAGTGTATGTTGGCAAGGGCAGTGACTAATAAGACCAACTTCTGGTAGTACCATGGATTACTGGATTAATTATATAGGAAGAGCCACGGATCATCAAATACAGTATTAACACGGCTGGGCTGATAGGTGTGTGTGAATGCAGGGGGTTGTGTTCCGGAACTGTCAATAGCTTCTTATTCCCAATGCTGAAGGTTTCAAAAGTGCTCAAGTAGGATGCTAGTGAGGTAGCTATACTTTTGTATGAACATGAAAACCAGAAAAGCCCTTTAAGGTAATTAAATAGGTAAAGTGCATTGTAAGTGGGTTTTTATTAGCATTTAGTGGAGTACTGGCAGTACAGTATTATCTGGATTCTAAATGTATGCAGTGCTAAATAGAAAGTTTTGCCCTTTCTGGTATCCTTACACCCAAGGTATGCCTCAGATGTCAGTCTTGTGCAGACTTACGCAGTCCTTCGGTGCCCAAGTGGGTCAAGTCACGGTGGGGAAGGAGCTTTGGGGCTTCAGTGGACTCTGCCCATGAGCTGCCATTCCTCCGTTTATCAGCCAAGCTCTGAAGTGAGACTGAGTGAAGGGGAGGTGTCTGTCTGCATGTCCTGGGGCACGAGTGGGATGAGAGGGTGGTGCTGGACTAGGCAGATGGTGCAGTATGTCGGAGCTATCTGAAAGGATGGTGTAGCCAAGGTGGGGGTCAGTCTATTCTTCCAGGTAACAAGTGACAGGACAAGAGGAAATGGCCTCAAGTTGAACATTTAGGTTGGATATTAGGAAAAGCATGTTCCACAAAAGGGTTGTGGAGCCCTGGAACAGGCTGCCCATGGCAGAGGTGGAGCCATCATCCCTGCAGGGATTTGTAAGATGTGTGGATGTTTTAGCATTGGGCATGGCAGTTCTGAGGGATCTCTTAGACTTGGTGATCTTAAAGGTCTTTTCTAACCTAAGCAATTCGATGATTCTAAGATGTTTTGTAATGAGATGAAGATGCTGATGCTGCCCTGATCACCTTCTGTAGTGAAAGGAATCTGTCATGGGGTTATTTTTTGCAGGAGCAAGGGAGAATAGTTGAGGAATTGGCAGAGCAGTAGGAGGAAAGAGCCACAGAAAGCCTTAAAAAATACATAAAACCTTTGTTCAAAGACTTTTTGAATATTTGTGATAGTTGGTAGCCTGTGATGCTTCTGTTTTTGTTCCTGATACTGTGGAAGATGTTAGGGGACTATCCATTGCTAATTCCAATAAAAATACTATTGTACTGGTTTATAGAGCATGCTTTGAAAGACATTCCTCCAATGCTATCATTCTGTTGAAGGAACTAACGTCACTTAGAGTAATTAGGTAAGGTGCTTTGGAATGAACTCCCAAATAATGGGTATGTTTATGTTGAGCTTGAAACTTTATGGTATTTTTTAAATCAAACCAATTTTGAAAACTGTCATTTTCAAATTTTCAGTATATAGAAAATGTAACTGTAGTAATCGTTACACAGTCCCTAAAGATATTAGTGCTTGGGATATGAATTTCCAGGAGTCTTATTTGTAAATGAAATATTTTGAATTAATTGTGTTTGATAGTATCTGTGTGAAACTCTGTATGCCTACATGTAAGTCATAGAAGATTATTGCATTGAGCGTGTATCATTGACAGTAAAGAAAAAATCTCCTAACTGATGCTTAAGACATTTGGATCAATCTGAAGAGACTGAAATGTTCAGTATGTGATCTTTGTTTGATCAGTGTAATCTGATTTCAGAGATCTGCAGATGGATCAAGTCCAGAAGATGGAGATGGTAAGAGATTTTATTGTAAAATTAAAAGCCATGAGTGTGTGTCATGCTGGGATGTTTTGCATTTTCTCTAATTGTTTTTTTTCTACAGAATCTGATCGAGAGGATGGAAGCTACTGTCCACCTGTAAAACGTGAGAGAACTTCATCTTTAACTCAGTTCCCTCCTTCCCAGTCAGGTAAATGTTGCTACAGTATTATATATGAGGGATGGTTTTCCTTCCTAGGCATTCTTCTTCCAGTCACGTAAGCTAGCCTTATTACTGTGTTCTGTGCTTTGGATTAAGTCCACAGCAACCATGTACTCATGGTAGCAAATCTGGTGAAGCCCAAAGGAGTTGATAGTTTTTTAAAATTTTTTCTATCTGTAAGTTTATGTATATTTTTAGTTTCAGCTTTTACTGTTGTGCTGTTAACTTGCAGAATTAACCAGAAATCTTGATTTGTTGTGATCAGGTTGCTTCTTTCCAAATTTATGTAAGTGCTACCTTTTTCTGTGTTACTCTGCTGCCAGGGAAATTTTTCAAGTCTCAGCTCATGTTTTAGTCCTTTTCTCTTCTCCCATTCCTTTTAAAATGGAGAGGGTTTGGTGTATTCCTGAAACACCTGACAAACGCACACAGCCTCTGTGTGCACAGTCAGGGCAGTGAGATCACTGGCGTAAATTCATGCAGTTCACTTGCACGGGAATGGTCATGTTTAGTATTTCTTCACCCACATGAACAGTCTCCTCACAGATCATATGAAGGTTTTAGCTTTGGTCAATGGTTATTTTAGTTAAGATATGTCTGTGTTTGAGGCAGATTTGAAGATTGCTACTTTATTTCTACCATCTTAGTTGAAATAAAGGAGATGGAAAAACCTTGAAGGAGAGAACAGTAAAAAAAAAATTCCTCTCATATGCAGCACATTCTAGAGATGTGACTAAAAGGTGAAAGCCTAGTTATTTTAATTTTAAAGAAATAAGTGACTATGAAATTGAAAATGTAGTTGCTGATACTTTATAGGCACAGTATTCTAAATTCATGCACCAGTGCTAGTCAGGGCAAGAAACCCTTCTCTTTCAGATCCCAGTTTTCTGGTGTGCAGCTCAGTGGGTCTCCAGATGCCATCCTGTGAATTGAGTGACCAGCATTGCTGCTGTCTGCTTGCCAACCACTCTTAGTAAAGGAATGCACAAAAAAAATGAATACGGGGTTTTGGTCTGTAGATTTTCTGTCAGAAGAGCAGTATGTGTATACCCAGGTTCCCTCTAATCTCTAACACTTCCATTCTGAAATGCCTTTGTCTTATAAGATTAGAATCTCTATGCTAACATTTGTTAAGAAGTGGAGGAAAACAATTTACTCAACTCTTTCATGGTTAAATACTGGATCCAGGAGTCCAGTATCCTTTCTCAAGCCTCTGCTTAGCTAATGTATTTTGACAGGATATGGTAATTTATTCCCTGATGCCTTTGTTCTCTTCTGACGTGTGTTGTTGTCAAGCAGTGACAACTTTGATTTGAATTGCAAGTTCCATGAGGACTTCTTTGAACATTGTTGACATTATTCAATGGCTTTGGTTTCCAGAAAATCTTTTACTTTCCCACCTTTTTTTTTTTTTTGTGGGGTTATGTTTCTCTCAAGAATAGGAAAGTTTTACTTATATGAAAACTGTGTCATGTTTAAGCTTAAGGCAGACAATAATAGAGAAAGTGGAATTAAAGGAAATATGAAAAAATACTTAAGACAATTACAAAAGGCAAATGCTACATCTTTTAGTACAATGGTGTTCAGAGATGAGCTTCATTTCTCTTCTATGAGCCAATAGATACTGTTATGCTTTTCCTCATGCAAAATGATCTGTTGGAGAAATGTCTCCTTCTCTGATTGTCCTGTTTCATAAACTGGATTGTGATTTCTGTATAACACCGAAAGTACTAGAACTGCTGGACAGGGCCTCAGCCGAACTCCCTATTGCTTGCTTCTTTAGGTACCAGCAAAGGGTGGAAAAGAAACACTGTCCTTTGCCTGGTTTCTCAAACACTTTTCCCATTTTGTTGACTATTATGCTGCTGAGGTGACATCTGACAGTACTCTGATGTGCTCTCCTCTGTTTCTATAGTTTGTCTTTGCAGGGCAGCTCAAACCTAAGTTGCCTCTTGGTGCAGACAGTGCTGTCTGTCAGAGCCCGGGTGTTCACTCCTACTCTTTAGCAGACATTACACACCTTTCTGCTCTCTCTCTGCAGGGACCTTTTGAAATGGTATTATATATTTTGCAATGCTATTATATATTCTAACACCACTTCTAATTCCTAATTCAGATACAATTCATATTGGGAATCCTGTATTTATATTCCTTTCAGAAAAAATGGAATTTGTTCTTTTTCTGTTTCAGGAGGCACTGAGGGGATTTTATGGACAATGACTTGTTTGCTACTTTGGCTGTAATACTGTTTTAGTTTAGAAGAAATAAAACCAAAATAAAACAAATTACTAGAAAATAATTTTCAGTTTGAAGTCTGGGAACAGGTTTATAATAAAGAACAACATATACAACTTCCCATGGGTTTTTTTTTTTCTTTTTCCTGACTGCAGTAACAAAGAACAATGTCTTTATGCCATCAAGCTTCTGTGAACCCTCTACAGGCAATTCTGACTCAGAACCAGGTGAGCTTCCTGATTTTTCTGCTTTTTTTTTTCAACTGCTGGTAATTTGTCATGATCCAAAGTACTCTGATACTTCAGAAGTAAGACCCTATTTGTGAGAATGGAAGTGATGATGGTTCTGATCTTAGAGCTGTTCTCTTGCTCACTTACTTCATTGTTTGACTTCACCCTTGCTGGAGGTAATTAAAATAATACCAAAATTGTTAAGTGTGTTGGGAGCGATGGTAGAATACTGCAGTATGATCCTTTCCTGCTGGCCTCACAATAAAACCGATGGGAAATTTTCATTTGTCTACTTTGGAACACACTTCTTTTGTACTGGAAAGTAAAACAACCAAAATGTGTGGTCATGATTGTGTTCAGCTATGACCTGTGAGCCCTCTGTTGACAGAAGAGCTGATTTTTTTAGTCCCTGTAGTTGTGGTTCAGTTGTGTTGGTATCACTGTAGTGCACATCAGTATCGTATGCTTATAACCAAGCACAGCGAGACTGTAATATGCTGAGTTGTCTTATTCTGAGTACAGATGTTAAGCCCCTAAAAAGAAAACAGTATAATTATTCTTTGTAAGTTCTTAGGAACTCGTTTTTTAATAGCTGTAGATTTATAATTTTTTTTTTGAGATTTTGGTACTTTATTTAAAAGAATGTAAGCAAATGAATTTCTTTTATCTTCATACTACAGAAGCATTAGTAAAAGCTGATGGTATTACAAGAAACTAACACTGAGCAATTAAGTTTAACTTAATTTATGATAATTAGCAGTTAGATAATTGTGTCGGAGTTTGACACTGACTAAAAGCCAGGCACCTACGAAAGCTATTCACTCATTTTCCTCTGCTATAGCTGAGCAGAGGAGGAGAAAACAAAATGAAGGCTTCATGAGCTGAGATAAGGATTAAGGGAAAAACACTCTAAGGCAAAACAGGGTTAAAACTTAAAACAGTATAAAGAAAATTTATTATCAACAGAATTAAAAGTAAAAAGGGTAATGAGAATTAAAATAAACCTTTAGAACACCTTTTCTTCCCAGTCCCTTCCTCTTTCCCACCGACAGCGCAGAAAGACAAAACACGGGGTCTTTAGTCAGTTTGTCCCTTCTAAAAATCTTTTTTCAGTTTGCTTAGGGAGTTTCTTTTTTTTTTTTTTTCCCCTGCTGTGCCATGGGGTCCTTCCCACAGGAGACAGTTCTCTGTGAACTTCTCCAGCGTGCTTTTAACTTTCACGAGTAGCAGTCCTGCCCGACCTGCTGCGGCGTGAGTCCCTCCTACGGGCAAACAGTCTTCCCACAGTGTTTTGTGTGGGTCATTAGTTCATGGGATGTAGTTTTTTAAGGATGAGCTGTTTTAGTTTGGAAGCAAGGGTCCTCTTTCTCTTATCTTCTCTCTCTGTTCGAGTTCCTCACTAGATGACAGTTTTTCAGCATCTACTCACTCCAGCTTGAGTATTTGTTCTCACAGGCTGCGAGTGGATCTCTGCATCCCCCCAGGCACCTAATGAATTATAGGGAAACAGTTTGTTGTATTATAGTCCTCACCATGGCTTTGTAGAAAAATCTCAGCTCCGACGCCCGGACCACCTCCTCCCTCTCCCTCTTTTCACCGACCTTAGTGTCGGCACGTTGTTCTCCTCAAATGTCTTCATCTTTTCTTTGACTCGGGAGAAAATTGTTGTCCGTTGGTCTCCAAGCTCTATCAATTAGGAAGTTCTTACAGGGTTTTGCAGCACTGAAAAGTTGATTTCGTCTGGGCTCCGTGTCGGGGAATTGTTCGCCATGCCCTTTGCTGTCGGCCACGCAGTCTCTGCCAGCACTCGATGGGTGGTGCTGGCCACCGCAGCACTGGCTCTATTCAGCGTCTCTCTTAATGCGGGGCCCCGAAAAAGAGAAGCTGCTGCCACTGCTTCTGTCTTCCTGCTCTCAGCATGGCTGGCTAAAAGCGGCTAAACAAGCAAAGTTCATTGCAGCCGTGCCTGGATAGCGGCCGCCGCACGGCCCTGGCCGCGCCGGGATCACCCCTGGCTGCCCTCCCCACCCCTCAGGAGAAGGAAGGGAATGCCTGCGTTTTTTTCCCTTCTTAAACATGGCATCGCACGGGCATTACCAGCTTCTCTTACTGGGCTAGCAGCCTGCCCATCGTCAGAGCTTTCAGCAGTTGGCTCTGTGCCAGACGTAGTAGGAGCTTCAAGCAGCTTCTCCCACCCACCAAAAAATGAGACTGTTTTTAAACTAACACAACTTGTTAGCAGCTGTCGTGTTCGGTCATACTTTTGATTGCTCTTTCTTTAGTTTGATTCTCACTTAAAACCTTTATTATCTATATTAAGTCCTTCACAGAAGGAGCCCCATTTCTCTGGTGAACAGTTTTTTTTCCTGTTCTCCTGAAAAAAATTTTGAATTTTTTGCTTAGTGACAACGTGTTTGTCTGTGATATATATTTGCTGTGATGATCACTGGAAATTCAGGTTTCTTTCTTTCAGAAGAGAATTTGTTCTTTGGAAATCTCCTAATAACTTCGCATATTTGTAGAACTTGTGGGTTGTTACAGTGGGGAAAACATGAGGAATTTTATGACTGAACGGATATTAGAAATATGTTACAGCTTTGTCCTTGTAATTTTGTATTTCACTTCCAGAGGAAAAGAGCAGTGGATTCCGGCTGAAGCCACCAACACTTATCCATGGTCAGGCACCTAGTGCAGGTGAGTTCACTGTTTAGTGCTACGGTATGAAGATACCAGCTCAAGCATTTTATTTAGTTAGTAGTTTCATCAACCTGTTATTGTAAATAGATGGTGGCAATACCTACGTGTCTGCAGAAAAAAATCTTGTCTTCTCTAAGGTGGTTGTGCCCATATCCACTGTGTAACGTGTACGGACGCCTCCATGTTTTGCAGTGGATCAGTTGTGCACGTCTGAAGTGCATCTCCCAGCTGTCACTGCGTAGCAAACTTCTGTTTGTGCTTGGAGTAATCCTGCAGTCAGTGAACTCAATTCCTTTGGTAGCAAACTGGAAGAAAAAGTGTTCCAGGAGTGCCTTGAGCAAGTTCCAGCCGTTACTGAGCGTTCGGTCTGGGACCAGGCCAGGGCAGTCGGAAGTGTCAGAGTGCCCACTTCTCTCCCTGGCTTTTGGCGGCGTGTGGGGGGCGGGTCCTTGATCGTGCCTGTTCTGCACTATGGGCTGGCTATGACTGAATTTCCTGGTTACTGATGTAGACCCAGCCACTATCAGAAAGACATTAGTATTGCAGCTGCTTAGGAATGTGAGGAGGGAAAAAAGCAAACCCTAAACTATTTAGGTAATGAATAGCTATTACTGCATAACTATATGGAAACTTCATTTCACTTGCAGAAGGAGTGGTAAATTTAAGACAGGAACAAGCTTTTTTGAGCTTATGAACATTTGAACTTAGGATAGCTTTATATTCTAATGTCATGCTCTTTGAATATGGGTGGCCAGAAATAGAACTAATTGCTGTGAGTGAGTTCTGTTGCAGTATTTTATTGGATCAAGAGTTCATCTTGACTTTTTCCAGTGAAGAAAACGGAACCTTTTGGGCTTGCCATAACCTTCTAGACTTGATGTTACAATGTTTGGGGTTTTTTTTCTTAGGTTGTTTAAGGTCAATTAGCTTTTTGAATCATAGCAGAATTAGAGTTGTAGTTCTGTGCATCTTACTATAACAAACCAAAGAGGCCAGGTTAATTCAAAAAGCTAAAAGGTAGTTAAATGACACAACACAACTATTACGGTACCAATATGTTTGGTTGTATGAATAAAAAAAAATTTTTTTACCAATATCTGGAAGTTACTTCACTGGAAGGAGAAAAGAAGACTTGGAATGTGTCTTTAGTTGAATAAAATGTCAGTGTATAAATAGGATTAATGGTGTACAGTTAATTTCTCTTACATACTGGTTTTTATTTCTGGATCAGTAGTAAACTTTTGTTCTATGCTTTCCTGGATTATGTAGACAATATATTTTAAAGTGTCTTTTAAGGCTTCCCTATTTGGGACTAACTCTCTTTTGAGGCTGAGTGAGGGATGTACAAGAAGGTAGTATAAGCTTTTCTAGTGTCTGTTTTTTCATTGTGTGTTCTCTTGGAAGCAGTTAGAGAAGATTAGATGAAGCTGAATTTTCCAACTTTAAAGCTTTATAGTTCTTGAAAAAACTTTGAACTTGCAGGTCTCCCTAGCCAGAAACCGAAGGAACAGCAGCGAAGTGTGCTCCGTCCAGCTGTGTTACAGGCACCGCAGCCGAAAGCTTTCTCACAGATGGGTAAATAATGCTTTTGCCTTCTTAATACAGTGGAGAGAGAACAAAAATATTGAATTTGTTGAGTGTAGTGGTTCGGTTTTATTCAACACCCACCTTGATTTTTCTAGTTTTTCTCCTTTCAGAAAAGAAACATTTTCAGTGGTAAGTGTATCTGTATTACATGAGGGATAACATAATAGAATCTTCAGGTGTGTAGGATGACTGTCTGATGTTGCCAGGCCTGTAACTTTGGTGTAGTCCATGCTTGAGTTTTGGAATAAGAAGACTTTTAAGGATGTGGTATAGCAATCTCAAATGACAGCATTGACCATGGTGTAATAAGCTATTACTGGTAATTGATTGATCAACAGTAAAATACCTAAATCAGTGAGAGGTGACTCTGGGCTTGGGGACCATTTTGGAGTTGGGACTTTGAAGTACAATTTTAATTCTGAATATAGAATTTTAATTCTTAAGTTTGGTCATTCATATAATGCTTATTGTATTAGGGAATTATGGAATTTGATATAGCTGATGGAAATAGGCATGATTAAAGTCTGGAAGTTAAAGCAAAAAAAACTGTTTAAAGTGTCCATGTCTCCTAAACCCCATGTTCCCCCAGCCCGATGCCATTTGTTATGTGGAAGTTTAGTTGAATAGAAACAGCAGTAAGTTCAGTTAATGCTAAATCTGGCATAAAACCAAACATTTCTAGGTTGATTTTTTGACGTGCCTCCTGACACAGATTGGACTCTTCAGAGAACTTAGTATTGGGGTGCAGATTTTCAGTGGGAGTTCAGTATGTGAGCAGGTAGATCAGTCTGAAGACAAGCCCTGCTGGCTGTGAACAGTATTAGATTGGAGCAGGATGGTTGCTTGAAGTTGTATCTGTTGAAGTCCTTACAACATTTGTATAGATTAATTTGCTGACTTGGTTTTCTGCATTTGGAATTTTGATCCTGCTAAGAATTACTGAATTGTGGTCCTCATGTCTCTTGCAAAATACTATGGGAACTTTTTAGTTTATACTGCAATGTTTAATGGACTTAAACAAGAAAACTGTGTGCAATTTGCATAAGAAAACTTTTATGACAGTCTAAATATCTAGAAAGTTTATGTAATTTTTTTCTTTCCGCGTTGCAGTTCTCAGCAGTGGCACCAATGGTGTAAATATCCCTCCAGATTCTGCAGCCACGTCAGAATCGCCAAGTGATGCAACGCTGAAAAGTTCAGACTCTGAAGACAAGGTGAGTTGGAGAAGGAGACTCAAGGTGACAGATGTAAATATTTTCTGAATAGAGTAAAAAGCCAGTGGCAGCACATGAATTCCCTGCAGAAAGTGGACAGTGCAGGTAATGAGGGGCCGAAAAGCTTCACCTAGAGCAAAAGACATCTAAGTGCATCGGAAGTTGTTTATTGGCTATCATGAAAGAAAGATAATGAAATATTTACTTCCAGTTCTGTATAGTGTGTCCAGTCCTTTCCTTCCCTACAAGGTTGTGAGCTAACCATTAACATCTGAAGTTTGTGATTGATAGCATGAGGAGGATGTTCGGGGATTTTGAGTGGGGGTGGGTTTTTTGGTAGCTTCATTAGGCAATTGTTTGCTTTTTGTTGACATATTGAGCATAGAAATAGTGTTGCTAATACATGAGTATGGAATGGTTTACTTGAAATTCAAGTCTTAATCCTGAATATGGAAGCAGAAACACTTGCAGTGTGGGTGGCTTGTTAAGGTTTAGTGTCAGGCTACTGCCACAACTGAGTAGCGATAAATAAATTGAATGCATGTACCAGTATGAAAACTGTGGGACATGCTTGTGACCCAGCTGTGTATGTCTTTAGGGACACCTTCTACCTGCTTTTAACATCCAAAAGTCCTAAGTTTTTTAATGAACTGACCTTGGAGAAAGTTTTCTGGTAGAAGAAAGCTCTTAAATCTGGTTGCTAAGGATTTCTGGAAGCTCAGTATAAATGGTATAAAGCTTCATAACTGAACATTTGCAATTTTACCAAGGATTGTGTTGAGATGTTTATTGTCTTGGCATTTGTAGCCAATTTTGTCTGCCTGAAGCTTTCTAGCACAGCTAGAAGTCATTTGAGTTCATGCAGTAGTTGTATTAAATGCTGGAGTCTCTGCAGAATATTGGATGGCTTGATGAGAGTGAAAGATTACTTCTGGAATTGTTTCATATTGGTAATGGTATGTGCAGATCTGTGGCATAGATTTGATGTACCACAGAGACAGAGCTTCCTTGTGAGGGCAAGTATATGGAATTTGCAGTATTACATGAGCATGGTCTCCCTTTGTTAGAGCAGATGTGAGTCATGGTCTTATTTTACTGGCAGAAAAGATTTTTCTTTGATGTTTGATGTCTCTGTCTTGTGCTTACACAAGGTAGCGGAGTGGGAATGTTCTCAGTCTGGTGGTTGCCATACCCTGAGCAGCTCTGTGGTGACTTCTACCTATCTGGTCTCTGTCTTGAAAATCCCTAGGAGACTATAGGAGGCCTGAGCAACATTGCCCTCAGATGGGTACAAGCTACAGCCTTTGATCCAACCTTTCTTGACTGGTAGGAGAGTCTGGTGGCTGAAAGTCATCAGATGTGCAAGGACACTTGATAGCCCTTGGCCTTTTTGGTAGCAGGGAGATGCTGATCCTTATCCAGAAGGAAGAGGATGTGTTAAGGAAATCCTAGACTACTGATTTTTCCTTGTGTTCAACAGAATGCTCCTTTACCCACCCATTCAGTGGTGAAGGACTACTCCCAGTGATCAACACTGGCCCATTTCTAAGTGCAAGCAGAAAAAGGATGTCTTGGAAATGCCAGAATTAGAATCTGAAGGCAGATGATACAGCTAGGTTATGCAAAGGTTGTCCCTTAAACATAGAACGGGATTTGCGAAACTCTTGGACCTAATGTAATGTTGTTTTCCTACTGCTTTTTTTGACCTATGTGATACGTGCGGGCAGTGCCATAGCTGGTACGTGGAGGCAACAACACCCTGCATGAGAAACTAATGGAAGGAATTGGAGATCTGTGTTCAGTGACGGTTCTGTAACCTCACTGGGATCATGGATACGGGAGGTTCACTTGGACAACTGGAGTACTGCATTAGATACATAAGGGCTTTTTAGGAAATAAAGCAGGAAAGAGACAGGGATGGGTTCCACTATGCTAAAAGAAGGTGTTTGAATGCAGAGGCTTTGTTTTGGGAAGGCACTGAATTGGTCAAGAGGGGAAGCCAACAAGAGGGAGATTAAAGTGAACCTTCGCCAGACTTGGGCTGATCAAGTAGAGAAAGTAACTAAAGCCCTTGAAGAACTAGAAGCGTCACAGTTACAGGCCTTGGTTCTAAAGGAGAACTTTAATACTTGGACACCTGATAAAATGGCAACATGTCCTGGTAGAAATACTCCAGAATACTCCTGGAGACTTTAGAAATAAGTTGATGGGAGCATTTGCATATGCTGGGTAAGTTGACATGGGAGGTATTTAGCTGCACCTGGTATTCACAGCAAAGAACTGGCTAGAAATACAGAGGTTGAGAGTAGCTGTCATTGCAGCATCAATGAGATGGAGCTTGAGATCCTGAGGGAACTGGGGAAGATAAGTAGCAGAATAAAGATCCAGACTTCAGGAGAGAAGACTTCAGCTTGTTCATCAGGCTGATTAGTAGGATTCTGAAGGACAGCAGGGCTCATGAGACATTTACCTCCATGGACAACCACCTTAGAGAACGAATAATTTACCCAAAGTGCATGAAATTGTGCAAGTGTGGCAGGAGGCCAGCATGTATGGGCTGGGAGCTCCTTAAACCCAGAACGAGAATGTGCATGTAACTTGTGAAAGCAGTCAAGACACCCGAGAAGTATACAGAAGGATTGCCTGGATGTGTGGGAGAACTGGGAAAGCCTAAACTTAGCTGGAGTTGGAAATTACATGGAATGAAAGTTCTAGAAGCAAGGCTTCTACTGGCTTCTACTGATGCTGGCAGCAGAGGTAAAATGAAGGAAAATTGTAGGCCATCTGCAAAATGTTGAAGGGAACCTAGTGATGAAGGACATGGAAAAAATCTGAGGTACTCAATGCCTTTGTCTTGTTTTCTACTGAAGAGGTCTGCTCTCAGGTCTGCCAAGTCCCTTTCTTTAGGGGAAGTTTGAGGAAGTGAATTATTACAATGTATTTGCTTAAGGAGTGTTTTAGACAGCTTGACGTACAGAAGTCTATGGGACCAGACAGGATGTGTATCCATGGGTGTGGAGGGAGAGCCATGGTTTAACCCCAGCTGGCAGCTAGGTACCATGGAGCCACTTTCTCACTCCCTCCACTCAGGTAGGATGGGGAGAAGAATCAGGAAAAAAGTAAAGGTAGTGGACTGAGATAAGAACAGTTATTTAACTGCTGAAACAGAGTAAAGTATAGTAATAATAATTGTAATGAAAAGGTGAGAGAGAAATAATACACAAAGAAAACAAGTGATGCCCAGTATAGGTGCTCAGCACCCACTGATCTGTGCCCAGCCTGTCTCCCAGCAGCTCCCCCAGTTTACACGCTGGGCAGGATGTTCTGTGGCATGGAATATCCCTCTGGCCAGTTTGGGTCAGCTGTCCTGGCTGTGCTCCCCCCCAGCTTCTTGTCCAGCTCCTCGCTGGCAGAGCATGAGACACTGAAAAGTCCTTGACTTGGGGTGAGCACAACTGAGCCACAACCAAAATATCAGTGTGTGTGATCAAGATTATTCTCATCCTGCATCCAAAATACAGTGTTGTACCAGTGTTTTACTGGGAAGAAAATGAACTCAGGACAGGGAGCTGGGGAGTGCTAGTGTGAGACCACTACCTGTCCTCAGAGAGTTATGGTACTGTGGAGGGTCCCAGTTACTGGGGAAGAAGAAAACACGGCACATGTTTCCAAGAACAGCAAGAAAGAGGTTCCAGGAAAGTAGAAATTGCTCAGCTCCTTCCTCTCTCTTTGTGGTGAAGGAGTCCTAGGATATGAGGCACCTTGAAGGGATTGAGAACAGCCAGCATAGATAAAGCAGAGACCAACCTGATGGGTTTTTTACCCCTTGAGATTATTTGCTTTGCAGAGAGCCCTACTTGTTGACTTTGACTTTAAGCAAGATCTTTGTATGGTCTGAAGTATCATTGTCATAGCCAAAATGGAAAGAGGTGTACTGGTTGGGTCAAATTTAAAGTGGGTGAAGAATTGGCTAAAGCAGTGAGCTTTGAGGGTAGCAGCCAGTGGTTGGAAGTCTGACCAGTGTGGGTCACTAGAGGCACTCCTTAGGACTGTTCAACTTTTACGCAAACAACCTGGCAAGGTGAAATAAATCTTGTTAAGTTTGTGGATACCAGTACACTATGGAAAGGGGAAATGGTCAGTATGTTGGAAGGTAGGGACTGTTCAGCAGGATCTCAGCAGGTTAGAAAAATGAGCTGAGAAAAACTAGCTGATGGTCAGCAAATGCAAAATTCTGTACCTGGGGTGAGAGAACCCATGTGTCACAAGGACTGAAGAGGGACTGGCTAGAAAGCAGCTCTGCAGGCAAGTCTTGGAGATCCTGATACTGCATGAAAAGTGTTGAGACAAGTTCTCACATACAGAATTTATTAAGCAGATCTATAGCTGATAATATTGCTTCTAAGGGTGATAGTTATTTTATGTTGGAGGAAATCAAAAAGGGAAAGAAAAGGGAAAACTTCACATTGGCCAGCCATAAAGACTAGCAATGGGTTCCCTAGACAGGCATTTTCCCCCTGAGTGTCCTCTCCAGTGGAGCAGGTGGTACCCCCTAATGCTCTTCCCATAGTAACTGTATGGTTTTCTTCAGAATATGCTCAGACTTGCTGTGGTTTTGGGGTTTTTTCTGCTTATGGGCTGTTGATGCTGATGGAAGTGTGCTTTGCTGAGGGGCAACTTCTGTATGCAGGTCACTTGTGAGGCTTTGTGTGTGCATAGTGTTGGGTCTTCCCATCAGTGTCAAAAGCTGTGGGGTAGGAAGTTAGGACAGAAGTGGGAGGGAGTGATTCCCATGCAGGTTGCAATTGCTTTCCAACACTACTCTTAAGGGTTTGTAAGTGCAAGGCTCTGAGTACAGTGGAACAAGAACTATAGTATGGGAATCATCAGGAGAAGTGCCACCACAGCAGGTGCAGGAAGAAGTCACGAAGCCACTTGTGGAAAGCGGGTGGCAGAGGTGAAGAATAGAAATGTAAAACTCTCACATGGATTTTTTTTTTTTTTTTGAAACTTGATATGAGATCTTGGGCAGCCAAATATAAGTTTGAAGTTGATGCTGCTTTGAACACAGTTTGGACCAAATGATTGTTAGAAATTCCTTTGAACCTTAACTATTCTGTGATTTGCTAAGAAAAACACTTAAACAACAACAAAGACTTTATTTAAATGCAAAATGTGCCTTGTAGATCTGGAAGTGTTATTGGCTTGTCATTGTAAATTAGTGTGTTCCTCACCTTGTTGTACGGTGTTTTTATTTAAAGAAACCCAACTTCTTAGGCTACATTTTTCCGTTTCTTTAGGCAGCAGAATGTCAGAAAAAGGAATCCAACAATACTTCAGATGATGACAGCTGTGAGAAGGCTGAACTAAATGCACAGCAAGCATTTGTGTTTGGGCAAAACTTAAGAGATAGAGTTAAGGTAAATGTGTTTGTTCTCTTGACTAAGAGTTTATGAAGTACTGTGAAGCTACTATATGAAAAGGTTAAAACCTCCATGTATATATGTAAAATTAAAAGCTGTGAACACAATGGAGTTGACTGTTTAATAAAATTAGTCTTCTGGACATTTAATAAATGAATTCTGTGAAGTAGCATAAGAAGCTTTTTCAAAAAAGAAAGCATCTACTGCAATAATAAGTAACAGCTAAAGCTCAGTACAATGTAGTGTTTTCTCTTACCTTTTGGGTTAGAATTAAGTTGAAATGTGGTCCTAAGATGCTCCCATGCAACCAAGACTTCACAGAAAAGATGGAGAAATAGGGCAGCCTGGGCTCAAACTTGTGCATAGAATAACTGAGTTGGATTGTTGGTACCTCCTGTTGAAGACAGGTTTGCACAGGTTTCCTAGCATAATGAAAGAAAGTGTAATATTGGGACATAGACTTGCCTTGTTTTATTGTAGAAAGCATTTGTAGATGGAACTTTGTCTTTGGAAAGAATGAGTTGAAAAATTTGCGGTCAGTAATTAAAACTATTGATATATACTTGCTCTTTTTCTAGCTAGGAGATGAAGGCGATGAAGCTGCTGATGTGCAGAATGCTGGCCTTCTGACATCAGATACACCTTCTGCAACAAACTATTTTCTACAGTACATCAGTTCCAGGTGAGACTACAGGGAAACCAATAGAACAGTTCTCCTTACTCTTTATTGAAAATTCTTTATGATTCTGCTCTTTATTGGATGCAGGGCTTAGACTGGGTCAGTGGGCACCCAGGCTTCTGAAGAATGAGATGGCAATCATCAGATCTGGGGGAATCCTCAATCATCTGGTCAAGGGAGATGCATTTGATACTATTTATTTGACCACATCCTCACCAAAGCCTCTTCAGAAAACCAACAAGCATGAGATGAGAAGTCTTCTCATGAATGATTAGAAACAGTGATGGACTAAATTGGAGCTACCAGTAGAATCCTGTGGAGATCTGCACTGTATTTGTGTTGTTCACTATGTTTCATATATGATACGGATAAAAAGAAGAGTAGTTAAAATTTTTTCATGATAGTAAGCTTTTCAGAGTAATGTAGAGGTCTGTATGAATACATAGGAGCCTAACTGTGGGAGGATTTTGAGAGAACTTCTGATGAGGTGATAACATCAGAAGAAATGTGATGTATAGGTAAAGTGAGGCAGCCAGGAGAAAACTGCTAATCCTGTCTTACGTAGTGATGAGCTCTGAGCTGACAGCCTTCACTTGAGGCTAAGGTAGTGATACAGCTCTGTGAAAATGCTAGCTTAGTAGTGGTCCAAAAAATGAAGTAGTGTACAGAATGAGTAGAAAACAGAAGATACAGATCTGTGAATTCAGGTAATAACTGGAAAAGCGTGAGGGGAAATCCCAGCAAGAGTGAGGATGCAGAGCAACATCTCTGCTCCTGGAGTAAGCTGAAGTTCAGATTGTTTGTTTGAGGCCGTGAAATAATTGTAGGGAAAGCACCAATACATTCTTGCTTTGTCCTTATCTTTGGCATTTTTAAGATCCTGTTGTTCACCATGAAGTAGGCAGTTTTGCAGTCCAGTGAACTCTTGATGCTGAACTTCTCTGCCTCTCCAGTGCATCATCTGAGAACACCTTTGCCCTCTTGATGCCAGATCAATGTCTTTCCAAGAGACAGTCAGATTTGTTCAATCAGATTTAGCAGACAACAACTACTAATATGTGACCTTCAAATACTGAAGTATTTTTTCCTATTTTTCAACTCATATGACATCTACTGTCATTTTATTTGAGTGTTTGGAAGGATTTATTCATGGTGAGTCAATTTCCAGAAACCTAGGTTTGGACTTGTCTTAAAAAAATAGTGTCTCTAAGGAGAGTTGGCTCTGGTTTTCAGCTGAGATGGCAAAGCATTATGTTAATCAACTTGTAAAAGGAGACTCCTCCCTTTGTGTAACACTGTCAATTCGTTAAAAACTGTAAGTGTGCTAGGTTGCACGGCAGATACTGGTAGGCCACATTGAGTTCCCTGTCAACATTTGGAGCTCAGAACTGTGCTATTTAATTCCCTTAGTAGGTAAACCTGTCTTCCACTGAGGATCTCTGTTCTAGGAATCTCCTTATTCAGAAGTAGCAACTCTACATGTACAGTTTAAAGGTTTGTTTGGTTTCACTTGAATCATGTAGATGTGAGTCCCCATTTTCCAAACTTGGTGAAATGCACGTAGGCTTGATTCAGAATGGTCTGCCTTTTGAATGTTCACTTTGTGAGCAAGCTGGTGTCTTAGAAAGGTATGCCTGATGGCAAGGGACAGGAACGATGACTTGTTAAGTCTTTTGAGTCTGTAAAAGAATAAAACTGTTGTCCTTCCTAAATAGGATTTAAAATCTGTTAATAAAAATACTAATGGGAGGAGGATGCTTATTCTGTAAGGAAGAAGTAAAGGCTGATATTTGATTGTGAAACTTCTTGGAGAGGCTGTGGTATTGCAGCTAGTCTGATGAAAGGCATTACTTATCCCTGCTGCCTTTGCTTCGGTTCCAATATCGGAAGTGCTTTTGTTTCAGTTCTTTCCCTTTTTGAGATAAGTGACCTAAAAATATGTAGTAGTTCAAGTCTGTGCATGTAGAATACTGTTTAAAAAAAAGGTATGCTATATGATTAGACAGTAAGTCCTCATTTAGCATTCAGCATTGCTTTGTATGTTATTAGTTATCTGAAGGGGAAGATTTTTACAGAGACAAAATCATCTGTTGTCATTCTGAGAGAATTCTCATTCTGTAAAACTAGAATGTGCTCTTGTGTTAAGTTGAATTAATTTTTTCCTATGTTTGTGTCAACCAGTGCTTACTTTTTTAAAGCCAGTGACAATCACTCACTTTCTGAGGAATTTTATTAGTAGAAAATAAAAGAGGTATTATTTTCTCTCTTGTAAAACCTGGTTTGTTTCTTGGGTTTTTTTCAGTGTAGAGAACTCCACAAACAATGCAGATGCATCTAGCAACAGGTTTGTTTTTGGACAGAACATGAGTGAACGAGTCCTAGTGAGTATCCGCTATGTATACGTTGTAATTTTGTGAGCAGTTTGTTATGGACTCTCACTCAGGAATTTTGAGAGCCTTTAATTATACTTGTCACTTGAATATGGGGTTTTTTTCAGTGGTTTGCCTTGAAGGTAACTTAGGTTGAGTGCAGCACGGGAAGTTCATTATGAGCTATTGTCTGCCCAGCAATACTCGCCAGGTTTTCCCTGCCAAACTCTCTCAGTGTAAGGAGATTCAGTGCCCTCTCTGTAGTGCATGTGGTTCTCGTGCCCAAGCATTTTATGGCACAGCTTGTTGCTTTAAATGGCTATTAGAGTATTAGAGAGTATTTTATGTTTGTCCTCAAAACTGAGAGCAGTTCAGTTATATGACTCCCCCCAGGATGGGATTTCAAGCCCAGCAGTAAAGCAGCTGCCTCAGGACGGAGGTATGATTCCAGAAATGCTGTTTATGATGTACCAACCTAAGGAATAACTTCTAGTACCTCACTGTTTCCTGCTGGTTTTATTCCTGTGCTGGAGCAAAATTGAAACATTTAGTGCTGAGCGTTCAGACCTGTCTAACTACCAAGTTGAGTTCAGTCAACTATGCCATGAGTAGCTGTAGCTGAAATTGACTTGCTTTGGTGAACAAAGCAAGTCAAAAAGCTTCAAAATAAGGATTGAAATTTGTTGTGAGTTCAAGGGAAAATTATTTGAACTGGTCTTCAGGTCACACTCCATTCAGTTCCTTGGCTGGATAGTAGGATAGCATTAACTGTGAAAGCATGTTGTCTGTGAGATTCTTTTTTTTGCCATTTGGTTTATAAATACCAGAGCTGCCCTCAGTACTTGGTCACTAGTCCTGTTCAGCAGAATTAGTGTTTGTTTTCTCTCTTCTGTTTACCTCCTCTTATTTCTGTGATAGAGTCCACCAAAATCAAATGAAGGTAGTACAGAGAGTAATAAGGAGAATGCTGCTACAGAGTCTGGGTCTGAATCGTCTTCTCAGGAGGCCACACCAGAGAAAGGTGAAAAAAAAAATTATATTAGGAATGGTAGTTAATCCTTTTTTGAATTATTGTATTTTTTCAATATCCTGTTACTTTTCAAAAACATAAGATTTTTATGTCTCTCCTGTAACCAAAGATGCAGGCTGGATGTGGAAGTTGCTGGATGCTGTAGATACTCTTAATATTAAACATGTACAGGCTGCACTGTCTTTTTAATTGTCATTCTGTGGTACTGGGAGTATCTTCAGCAGAATAAAAGTAGAGGGAATTAACAGAACTGGTACGTTCTGAAACGAGGAGAAACGTGGCAAACTTTCTTTTAATGATTCTGTTTTATTTCAAGTGACTGAATTTCTGAGTCAAATGTGTATTGCATTGAGTGGGTGCACCACATGTTGCTTGAACTCAGAACTGTTTGCTGGATTCTATGTCTTCAAATTGTCAAGATATTATGGAAATTCTGAGAACTGGGTTTTCTTCAGTGAACTGCTTGCAAGCCCAAATGAAAGTGGAAAATTAATTGTCCATGTAGGCACAGCTGTATGGCTGGCAAGAGTATCAGTGCTGCTGGAGCACCTACAGATAAGCAGGTGTCCATGCAAAAGTTGTGAACTATTGTGTGTAGGGACAAAACTTCTTGATAACGTATCCCTTTTGTCCCTTGTGCTTGTAAAACAAGCATTAAAAGACAAGCTTTAACTTCTGCTTAAAATTTCAATCCTTTTTTACGTGTTCTATTAACGTCTGTCTTCTATACTTTTCAAAAGGTCTCAGAATTCTGGTGTACTTGTGTGAGACCTTTTTACATCTTATAAAATTATATGCTAATCATTCTCAGACTCTCAAAATGTTGTTCAGCTAATAATATTTCAGAATCACTGGCAGAGTCTGCAGCAGCCTATACTAAAGCAACAGCAAGGAAGTGTTTATTAGCGAAGGTAGAAGTGATTACTGGGGAGGAAGCTGAAAGTAACGTGTTACAGGTAAGAAACGGATAGAGTAGAGGAGCTTTGAGTTTGTGGGGATTCATATGGATGTCCAGGGAATGCACACCATCTGATTCCCTGCATCTCAGACTTCCTCTATATCTGTAATGTCTTTTCTTGTGTTAAAATGCAAACTTTAGATATTTATATCAGATCCTTATTTATTAACTTGTTACCATTGTTTTTTAATTTCCTCTTTCTGAAAAAGTTTTAGTGTATAAGCCATCCAGGTGTATCTTAAGCGTACTTTTCTGAATCCATCACATAGAAGCTTCTATTTTTTATGAGACAATTATTTGAAGAAAATTTAAATGAACTTAATATTTTTAAGTTCTTTAATTGTTGTACTACTGAAGATTTTCTAAAACTTGGCATGGACTATTTTTGCCAGCAGTCTGGTTTCTTGCAAAGCAGAAACTATATCACAAACACTCAGGATTTTGGCTTGAGATACTTAATTCAATTAGTGATGTTGTAGAAAGATATTTGGTCATGACTTAGACTCCTGATTTTAATAATGATATATTTAACATTGTAGTTATTCATTAACTTAAATATACTTACTCCAGTATATCCTTAAGAAGAACGTGCAGGGTTTTCATATAAAATGAAGTGGCATATGTGTTTTTTTCCTCTTCTCTCTTTATCCTCCAATTATAGTTTGTTTTTTTTCCTTGAGATATTTTGTTTCTCAGCATTTGAACTGTGTTATTTTCAAGGATAGCTTTTTTATTCTTACAGATGTGATGCTCTATTCTGACACCAAACAGTTGCACTGTCAGTATCTAATGCCTATCAGTTACACTTGTATTAACTTCCAAAACAATATTCCATAATGTTTATCTTCTTGGACTTCTTTGTACCAGACATGAATGGTCCTTAAATGGTTCTTCTGGTACTTCTCTATTTCTATGTAATTCAGAAATGTCTGGTTGCTTCACATAATTGAACAAGACACTAAAGAGATAAGAATCCTGCTTATCTTAGGAAAACCACAATTTTTGGCAGTTGTATACTTAACAGAGGACTGACTTGCATGAATATGCTGTAACTTAACAGACCTCTTGCCTAACTTTTATTCTTTTTTTTCCTGTGAAATGTAATGCATTAGAATTCCACATGGGACATGTACAGACAGAACTATGTTAATGTTGCAGAAACAGAGTATACAGAGCTAGATGTTTTGGGGTGAAGAAAATGAGAAATGTGGGGAATGAAAATGGAAGGATCTTTTCCACTTAGTGCGTGCTCATCTGTCGGGAGCTTGAGGGGTGATGGTTTGAGGTATAAAACCTCAGCAGTAACAGTGAAGTTGGATTAGAGAGGGGGATGTAGAGTAGAGATGTTTGGTGTGGAAGAAAAAGGGAGCTTTTATGTCAAGAAGGAGCATTTCCACTGTTGGAAAAGATACGTACACTTTTTGAATTTTATAACTAATGAACCCTGCAGGGAGGCAGTAAAAATACTTCACTTATTAATGACTTTGTGTGGTTCAGGCTTTATGAATTGATAATGAGCCAGCATGTTTGTTCATCCTTTGCTTCCTTAATACAGGAAGAATTTTGCTTTGCTTTCATTATATTTGCTGGGTCTTCCCAGCAACAAATACCATCTTCAGTGGTGCAATGTGTACCTAAGGCTTTTAAAATAATTGACTGATATAAGGTAGTCTCTTATGACATTAAGTTTCCTCCATGAAAGCTTATATGTTACCTGAAAATTGCTTGTTGTTTTGATCTTGAACCTTTTTAATTCTTTAAGAATATATAGCTTCTGTTAATAAAACCATATGAAAACAGCATATTTTGAGAAATTTATTGGAAAAGAGAGGATGACTGTTTTCGCTTCCACAGCTATAAACAATTAAAAATTCCAGTATGAAATCTGAATATTTTTTTAACCAACTGTAGGTAACTAAGAAATATATGATTACTTCAATCAACCACTATGCCATAGAGATATTTTCTGTTACAGATTCAGTGCAAGCTGTTTGTATTTGATAAAAGCTCTCAGTCTTGGGTGGAAAGAGGTCGAGGGCTCCTGAGACTCAATGATATGGCCTCAACAGATGATGGAACATTACAGTCTCGACTGGGTAAGAGGAACCAGGGGAAATGAGATACTGTAGGACAGTCATGCTATTTTCATAGGGTTTTTCCTTGACGCACAGCAACTTTCACTTTAGTTTGTCTTAGCTACAGCAACTCAGAAGCAGTTTGGACCTTTTCTTTTGCTGTGAACATTGCCTCCAAAGAGAATACCTTCATACCCTTCTATTGTGGCAAATGTTCCAGTTACTTTTTCCCCCCATAAAAGCAACTAGAATATTTTGTAACTAGAATACTTGACTAGAAATTTATGGTAACATCATTCAGATCTGGCTGTTTTGGATGGGTTGCTTGTGGTGGGGAAGTCTGTTTGAATAGTGCACGATTGTTCAGGCTGGCAGGAACGTGCATTAGCCTGAGATTATCAGCGCAGATGAAACTGCGAACTTTGATGTATTAACATCTAAGGCTTCAGACTAAATAGCTTTAGATATGACTCAAAATCTTTAATAGCCTTGTTGCAGTTTAAGCCCAGCCAGCAGCCAAGACTCTTACAGCCGATTGCTCTCTCCCCCTCCAGCAGGATCGGGGAGAAAATTGGAAGTGTATAAAAGTTAGAAAACTCATGGCTTAAGATAAAGACAGTTCAATAAAGAAAGAAAAAGCGGTGCATGCAAACACAGCAAAACAAGAAATTAATTCACTGCTTCCTGTGGGCAAGCAGGTATTAACCCATCTCCAGGACAGCAGGGCCCCATCACACATAATGGTGACTTGGGAGGACAAATGCCATCACTCCAAACATCCTTCCTCTTCTTCGCCCCGGTTTATATTCTGAGCATGGTGTTATTTGGTCTGGAATATCCCTCTGGTCAGTTTGGGTCACCTGTCCCAGCTGTGTCTCCTCCCAGCCTCCCACGTACTCCCAGCTTTTTCACCAGTGTAGTAGTACGAAAAGCAGAAAAGGCCTGGGCTCTGCAAGCACTGCTCAGCAATAACGAAAACGTCTCCCTGTTACCGACTGTATGTTCAGCACAAACCCAAAACAGCTCCATACCAGTGACTGGGAAGAAGGTTAACTCTACCCCAGCCAAAACCAGCACAAGCCTATGTTCTTCTCATTTACAGTTGTTGCAAAAGCCCAAAAGGGCTTATTTGTAAAAAGACTGAAACCTTTATACAGTAAAAAGTGTCTTGACTGTTTTGAGCTTCCTGATGTGTCTTTTTCCACCTAACTGATCTTGTAACTTGGCTTTAGTGATGAGGACTCAGGGGAGTCTCAGGTTAATCTTAAATACCAAGCTCTGGGCTCAGATGCAGATCGATAAAGCCAGTGAGAAGAGTATCCGGATCACCGCCATGGATACGGAGGACCAGGGAGTTAAAGTTTTTCTTATATCAGTGAGTACTGTTTTTTATGTCCTAACCTTCCTACTAAAGTTGGTGCTTGCTTAAACTGTAGTTGAGGTAGCATTCCCATTTTTCTTTGCACCCTACACTGTCTTAACGTCACCCCTGCCCCAAAGACAAGGTGCTTGTCAGATGTGCTTGTCTAAGAAGTCTTGCTAGTTGTGAACAAATGCCACATCAAAGGCTGCCCTAGGAAGCCAGGTTGTCCAAAGCATTGCCCATGGACTCACGTGATCTGTTCCACACATACTGAGACTCTACAGTGTTTAATGCAGATTGTTTTCTGATATTAAGAAAAATGGGCATTATTTCATACATTTTATGTAATAGTTTAACCAAAATTAGATCTACTGGAACTTTAAGCACAGGAAAGCTGTCACTGTCTACAGTGCAGGAGGATGGATAGGTGCCCACTGAAAGGGAAACACTAAAACTCTGTCAAGAACATTATATTAGTACGTAAAGGTTACATGTTTTACTTTGATTTTCTTTTGATACAGAGTATTCAAAGCAGTAACAACATAGTGAAAGAGATTTCTGTGCTTGCTAAATGGGGAACAGCAATCTCAATCAGAGTTACTAAAACAGTTGGCATCTCATCATACAGTCAGCAAGGAGGAAAGGTCATTTCCTAATGTCTGCTAAAGCACTTACAGATTTGGAGAGGTCCGAACACCTCTTTTGATTTACACTGATTCTACACAGGCTGTTGGAAAAGAATTAGTGTTCCTAGGGATCAGAAATTGAGAGCATCGACAAACGGTCAGCTGTCCCTGTGACATTAGGTTTGTGGGGCTGGGATCTGGAGTCCCAGAATAGAACTTAATGATACCAAATATGCATTCATGAAGAAAAAGAACTGAAATTAATGGATAAGTTTTTCTCAGTATTTTTCTAGATTTGAAAGTTTTGGTTAGTCTGTCATCAGGTTATTCACTCTTGGTTTTAGTATTGATAAAAAGCATCTTGTTTGGAATTATTTTTTTGTTACAGCTCGTTGCAGGAGAATTTTGCAGATACAGAGGTGACAACTTCAAGTGTCAGTTGGGGCTGATGGAAACTATTTTTTATGAAAGAATCTGAGAAGTGGGATTGTTACCTTACAGTTATAATGGAGTAAGGATAATAGTTAATATGAGGACTTAATTGACATAGTGAATACAGAGTTTTGTAGTATTTGAAGGGAGTTTCCTTTTTAATAATGTCCATTAAATATTTAGTTTGATAGGCCTAATAATTGATTGGTTTGAAGGCATAAAGTGCCCATTAACCTTTGAGAGTTAAAAATATATATTCTTCAACAGGTTGTCAGAAATGCTTCCCTCTGAAACAGAGACTGTTCAAAACAAATTGGAATAATTGCCTGCCTGACTGTCCATTCAGTTTTCTCATTATATCTCATATTGAAATTTTATGCCAGTGCCTCGTGAAACAATTGTTTTGATTACAATTAACTAATATGTGAAGTTGAATGATTGACAGGCCAGCAAAAATCTGCAAGATTTTAATTGAAGATCTTTTTAATATGAGCTTTTGGGAGGTGTCAGGAGAAAGCTCTGTGATTTCTGTGTGAAGAAGGCTGTATGAAATCAGCTAGTACTGGGTATGTTAGCCAGAGAAAGTTGGAGCTAAGCAGAGGAATATACTCTCACTACCAGAGTTCAGTATATCTAATGTCCTGCTGTGTGTACCACAGCCCATTCTGACTGCTTTGAAAAATACTTAATGAGAAAACTGAAAAGTTTATTGTGAAATTTGGCTGGTGTGTATTACGTCAGCAGCGTTTTATTGTGTTATAATTCCATGCACCTTTTTTTTATTTCTGAATATTAAAAAATGCAGGCAAGCTCTAAAGATACAGGGCAGTTGTATGCTGCATTGCACCATCGGATCTTGGCCTTGCGGAGTAGAGTGGAACAAGAGCAAGAAGTCAAGAATGTAGCACCTGAGCCAGAGGTAACGCAGTCAAATGAGGAAGACAGTGATGATGATGTCATTGCACCTTCAGGATCAGTTGGAAGTGGTAAGTAAGAAAGACAATGGTGTTTCCTGTTTTCCGTGCATTTTTCTGTGTCATTTCTTAAGGCAGACTGTGCTCTTCGTGTCTGCCTGTGGAGTGGGACTATTGCATGGATTGCCTTTTTTGAATGCAGCTACTTCTTGCTTCTTCTCCAAACTGGTAAAAGGCCTCTGTGCTGCCTCTGAGTTACATGCCACAGTTTAGCAGAGGTTTTTTGTGCTTTTTATCATTTACAGGATTTCTAAGGGTGGTTCTGATTTTCATTTTTGCCTTCATCATGGCCAAGAGTTGCACATAAAACCTTAGATGACTCAGGATCAGTAGACAGCATCCAGACTGACCTTTCAGTAGAGAGCTGTTTGGAAAGCAGAATGTTTACAAAGGGGCATGGAAGGAGTGTAATGTTTTTTTATTGTGCATGAGGAGACCATAATTTAAGAAAAATACTAGTCTTCAGTTTGAGGAAGGCTTCCTTTTGTACTCTCAACTTGGAAGTCATCTGTGCTTTGCTTTCTTGTGGCTGAGAACATCCAGCCTTTGACAGTCCTCCATCCTGATTGACAGAAGGGGAAAAAAAGAGGAATGAATATGAACAAAAGTAGTGGGAAGATTGAAGAGGTTGGAAACTGACCTTTTAGGCTTTGGGATGCTGCTGGGATCCCTGAACCAGACTAGTCAAGAACATAAAATTCTACAGTAGACAGATCTTAGTCTGGAGAAGGAATATGCAAGGCAGGGGAGGAGGAATTCTACAGTTCTCATCTCTCCTTGAACACCTGAATCTGAGACTTCTGTAGGCTGCTTGGGATGGGTCTCACTGCAAGGCAAGAACCAAAAGATATTTCTTATGACCAAGAACTACTTTTATTGTTTCAGGTCCTAATGATGAAGGTGATGGGCAGAACGTTGGCAGCACATAGCAGATGTGAGCCGATCTGCTTGCAAGGCTGCTATGAACACCATCTTGCAGGCATCTCTGGATACCCCAGGCCAGCGATTATTTCAGGCGGTGTTGAAAGCTTCAGGACTTAAGAACTGTGCATCTCTGTTCTGTTTGTTTGGTTTTTTGGTCTGGATCAGTAGATTCCACACAAAAAAAAGCAGACTTGGAAACTACCTGAATGTGGTTTGGGACGTTGAAAGCTCATCATATTGATGAGCAAAAAAAAAAAAAATCCAACCCCAAAACAAACAACAACAACAAAAACACAAAATGCAACCACCCCCAATCATTTCCCCTCTTCCTTGTAATTAAAATGGCACATTACAGCTTGTCACAGCTTTTCATTGGGACCTTTTGGCTGTTTCTTCAGTAGTTCGTGTCTTGCAGGTCTCCGAGATAGAACTTTTCGACGCGGTTCCAACTTGAATTCTGCTTTTGTAACCCCTACTCCCCTTTATGCAGGGAAACCCTGTCCTCACCAGTTCCTATGCTCACTGGCTGCCCTTTTGGGTTCCTTTTTTTTTGGACTGCAGATGGGGCAGGTTATGTTTGTACCTTTTAATCCCAACATAGGTTGTGGATGTGGACGCCATTGTTTGCTGTCTAGTGGGTTTGTAAACAAAGAAACAAAGCATTGTGGTTCACCAGAAAAGCTTTTTTAATGCGGTAATAAGAGACTTTAAAGTCTGCAGGATGTTTTGCTAACTCCTTTTTTTCTTCCCATTTCATTATTATTTTTTGGGGATTTATATTGTGGTGAGACTTTTTTATTTTAGTTTTTCAATAAGATGCTCTTGTGTGTTGAAAAAGTGAAACTATTGTTTTGTACTGTTCTTTTCTGTTACTATTTAAGGGAGAGCTAAGCCACTATATATAATAGATGTTGCATACAATTTTTCATAGAAAATTTTATGTTTCTGTGGCTACAGTAAAGTGTAGGAGGCATACAGGTTACACCTTCAGAAAAGTTAATGACAAAACAGCTGTTAGCCCTTGGAAGAATAAAATAGGCTCATGGAATGAGCTCTGCCAGCCATTAAAATAAATCTGTATAATAAAGCTGATCTCATTTAATGGCTTGATTCAACAAGCCATTTAAGCACTTGCCTGACTTAACTATATGTGAATAATCTTACTGAAGTCAATGCAACTCTTCATGCTTAAAGTTGAGGACATTTTTAAATACGTTGCTGAATTAATGGCCTTAAAAAGAAAATTTAACTTCTATCCCTTCCTGTCCCCATTCCGTTTCCTGAAGTCTTGCAGCATGAAGAAAAAGGTAATACTGCCAGCCTTGAGTAGTTTGGGCTGAAGGTTATTGTATTCTGTTCCACCACAAATAAAAGCAAGAATATGTTTTTCGGTGTGTAATTCTGAAGTACTCCTACTGTAACCATAACTCACCTCTTTTTTTGCTTTGGGTGTTTTTTAATCATTTGAGCTTTTTGTGTGAAAGTTGAGTTTTATTTTCTTATTGAAACATATGGTATCTTCTTGTCCAGCAAAGTTGGAATTTGGTAGTCACCAGGTCACTTTCACTATAAATTCCCCAAATTGTTCTATTTCCTTTATAAATAATTTACTGATAGATTATTTCTGACTTGCATGCTTGCTCATTTGTAGGTTAAGGATCTAAAATGCATCACCTAAAAAAAATGAAAGGGAAGGAAGTATTTGATGTAGCATGAATGGAAAACAGAAACCCAGGTTATAGCACAAAATCAACTTCGAAATTGAGTGTTCAAATAGCAAAGCAGTCCTTATTGCCTCTATTTTAACAAAACACACTTCTCACTGGCAGTCAAGAACAAGTCTTCCTCTGTTTTCTGTTGTTAACCATCACTGAAGACTGGTGCTGTTGGGGCAGAGGGTGCTTTTGCTTTTCCTGATAGCCAGTTGAAGGAACATTTGTGATTACTTTTCTGGGAATTGAAAAGGGCTAATGATAAGCTGTGCCACTGCATCTTGATCTCTCTGGATTGTCTGCTCATGCCTTCTTGCATTTTGATTTTTGTTTTTCCTGCCTAGAGTACAGGGGTTTTTACCAATGAACAGACCTGTTGCTGCACCCCCCTGCTCATGCCATGCTTCAACAGGAACATGGCAGGTTCCTTAGTACCCACCACACAATTGTTTCTGCATTACAAGGTCTGGGGACTTAAACATAAGTGATCTGCATTTTGATCTGTGATCTGGGATCTTTTTACATTGTTGAGATACTCAGATTTAAACTCTTTTCAAACACCCTTGCACCGTAAAGCTGTTTCTTGTCAGCAGCTTGTTCATAAGGAAAATTAATAAGGTGTCTTGGCCAGCGTGGCCTACTTCTGGGAAAACAGGCATTATTTCCTGGTCCCAGGCTCTAGGGGGTCTACGCTGAGTCTCACTTTGAAGTGTTTTACATAAAATGCAATTGATGGTGCATGAAGATTCAGAGACATGGAATAAGCATGCTTGCTTTGGGGTTTGGTGGTACACAATCACCTACAGCTTTCTAAAAAATTCGGCAACTATTTACTGATGCAGATTTTATTTTTAGCTAGAAGCTTTGCATAAATGTTTATAGTGAAGGCAGAAATGCTGCTGTGCATCCCGACAGAATTGTGTTGCTGTGCGTCCCAACAGAATTGGCAATGGGTTGAGTTCAGGCCTTGCCCAGCAAGATATAGTTAGGCCAAAGCAAAGCCCTGACGTAGCTCTCTGCTTTCAGCCTTAGTAAACTGGTGACAGGCAAAACCAGATAATGCCCATGTGTCTCAAAAGATCTATGTAAGACTGTCATATCAAAATGTACATGGGAATTACATTAAAACCTGTGTCAGCAAGCAAACAAACAAAACACCCTGAGCCCTGCGTTGTGTTTCCTGTACCGGGCAGCGGCTGTGTGAGGGGAGGGTGATGGTGACCAGCTCTGCTGCCTTATAGCAGTCTTCCCCCTGATCATGCTCCTGCTCCATCTTCCCCTTAGGCCTCTTGGTAACTTCTGTGTGGTGTTGACAATTCCTGTATAGCCTGTGTGGCTGCTGACCCACACAGGCACAGCCTTTCAGGTTTTCCAGCGGAAAAAAAATCCGGAAGAGTGTAGTAAAGTTGAGCATGCTTAATGATGACTCGACAGTGTACTCTGGCCAGCAGGAGGGCCAGCCATGTCCTGGGGAGGACATCAGTTGCAGTCAGGTGAGGGAGGGGATTGTGTCTCTGTGCTCTGCACTGGGGCAGCCTCACCTTGAGTCCTGGGGGCAGCTTTGAGCACCACAATATAAAAAAGACATTGAGCTAATAGAGAGTGTCCAAAGAAGGGCCAGAAGGATGGGGAAGGGTCTAGAGGGGAAGCCATATGAGGAACTGCTGAGGGCACTTGATTTGTTCAGCCTGGAGAAGGGGAGACTGAGGGGACACCTCAATGCAGTCTTCAGCCTCTTCATGACGGGAGGCTGAGGGGCAGGTACCAGACTCTGCACTCTCTGTGACCAGTGATAGAGCTTGAGGAAACAGCATGAAGCTGAGTCAGGGGAGGTTTAGGTTGGGTATCGGGAAGTTTTTCACCCAGAGGATGATTTTAGAACTGGAACAGGCTCCTCAGGGCAGTGGTCACAGCGCCAAGCCTGAGTTCAAGAAGCATTTGGACAGTGCTCTCAGTCATAGGGTGGGATTGTTGTGGTGCCCTGTGCTGGGCCGGGAGCTGGACTCGATCCTGATGGGTCCCTTCCAACTCAGTGTGCTCTATGATTCTATGAAAGTGTTGCTAAAATGGTGATGTCACTGAAACCAGAAGTAAGCCTCTTATCTGTAAAATGAAAAAAAAAGTCTACACCCACAGAAAAAAAAAAAGTTACAGCCACAAACATTAAGGTAAGACAATGTTGTAATTACAACATCTTTCTGTAGTCCAATTCCCAGTGCATGATGCATTGCTTTACAAAGACAGGGCAGGAAATGATCTAAATAAATGAGTCCTCAGCCATCCTGCCCTAGAATTAGGGTGGGAGGTGACCAGACTGTTAAAAGCCTGCAGGAATAAAAAACCCTCTCCAACTTTGTAATGGCTCCTCTGTTCCCTGAAGTATCAATTGATGCCATTGCTTGGGTATTACTGCCATTAAATGACTGTTCCTAACATGTCCCATTCTGCAGTTCAACTGGTCTCTTGCTCTCCCAGTGAGTGTAGAAAATGGTTTATTTCCTTTCTAGAAACATGTTACATATTTGAAAATTTACCATGTTTCCCATAATCTTCTCTAGTTTTAGGAATTCCAGGTATGATAATTGCCATAATTTGTCATACAAGATTTCATTAAACTGACTTTTCACTGTGTGCTTTTTCTCCCAGTGTTACTTGGTCTTTTTGTGCACTGACTTGCTTAAATTGAACTCTAGTCCATTGTGTGGGTAGCAGATTTTCAGACAGTATGTTATAAAGATGTTTTAAATTTTTTTAAATGTTTTCTTTTTTTCCCTCCTCTGAAATCAGCACAGAGCAACACAGGTGCAAGAGAAAATTGCTAAATTAGACAAAGTCAGTCTTGGTTCTTTTCTGCTGGGTGAAAGTACAGGTATCTCATTCAGAAATGCTTACAGATCATTTCTGTAATTAAAAGTCTCATTTGAAGATAGTATTCAGAGCTCCCTTTTGGCTACCTCCTTTCAAAGACCCCTTTCCAGAACACTTCCTTTTGTAAAGATACAAAAGCTGAATTTGTCACTGAGAGCACTGGTAATTCTGTTGCAGGGGTGGGCAGTGAATGCCTTTTCCAAGGTTATCTGTGAATTTAATGTGGGGTTATTTTGTATGAGTCACTCCTGGTAGCTTACCTTTACCTTCTAATGAAACTGGAACAGCCAAGTGATGATGTTATGTTTGATTTCCTCTTCCTGTTCCAGAGACCCCACTGCGGGATGCCTGAGCATCCGTGTGCTGACTGTACACTGTCCTCTGAAAAGCAGCTTGCTGTCTGTACTCCATTTAGCAGACAAGATAAATTCCTGTTCTCTGGAGAATTCAGAGCACAGCTGCTGCTGCAGACAGGAGATGCATTGGACAAGGCTCTACAAAAAGCTCCCAAGAGGGAAGGATGGGGAAATGTTTTGAATGCAATTTGCTGATGGATGGTTCTGCCATTTCTGAAAAGGTTTTGGAGACAGAAGGACCCCCAGTTATTTGCAGCTTGTAGTACGATGGCAAGCCCTTACCCCTATTTAAGGGAACTAATATTCTGTATCAGCAAGTTTATCAGCAGTAAAAATATTTGGAACCAAGTTAATGTTTTAAGAGTAGTGTTACGTTAATTATGTGTTGCTTTCCCTGGAACTTGCCTATTTATAGTAAGGTAACTGTTCCCTCCTACTCTAACAGCTCTCTGAAGTTGACTGGCTGGGGAGGGTCTGCAGCCCAAGGATGGGTATCTGCTGAATAACCCCTACCAGCAGTGTGGCAAGGTTAGCTGCAGTCCATCCAGGAGGCGAGTAAAAAGCTGTACACACCAGGGGGCCGAGTCCTGCAGCTACAGGCGTTGTACCTGCTGCGAAGGAAGAGATGTGAATTCTGTCCCACCTCCCTTGTCGGTGGAAGAAGCAGTATGAATCTTCTGCACGGGATATGGCCTCAGAAGAGCTTTCGACAGCTGCTTGGAGCCCAGAAAGCTATTTGTTATTTACTGGTGTAGAGTCTTGCCCTGTGCAAGACTCGGTGCCTTTTGTATGTTTATACTGGGGAGAGAGCATTTGCAGTGCGTGCCCACCCTGCAGGCCAGTGTTTTCTCCGTCCTGCTGTCCACAAGGGTCGCACAGCCCTTTGTCTGATGTGCTTAGAATGAGCTTTGGAGAAGGGGCAAAGCTGCTCTAAAAAATGCTTCCTATATTAAAAGCACTGGTGAGTGCCTGGTGGTGGCCTTGGTTCTGTGTGTAAGAACAGCAACCTCTGTGGCACGCAGAGGAAGCAGTGCCCAGGGACAGTGGAAGACCCTCTGTTGTGAATGCACTCCACACCAGTTCCTTCTGGCGCTGAGACAGCTCGGGAACGGAGGTGAGTGCCTGCCGTTTTGTGAGCGCGCCCCAGCACCTCTCCTGTGTGCCACAGCCCGGCGCAGCTGCCGACCCTGGCCCTGCCTCTTCTCCTCTCCCGGCTGCCGGGGCTCGTGAATCTCCGACTTCGCTGCCGGCCGGATCCAGCGCTACGAACGGCTCCTCTGGATAACGGAACAGTAGCATCCAACTCCAGCTGGTTTGGGTTCCTATCGCAGAGAAGAGGTACTGTGGGGGACTCAGCATACTGGAAAATGCAGAAATCAAGTATTTAATATGCTTTTCACATACAGGGATAAGAGAGGTAGAGAGGTGAGAAAGCTTAAGCTAACAATGATAGTTGTAAACTTCTTCACTCAGATCTTGGAAGTATTTCAAGAGTCGGGAAAACAGCTGAAAGAGCTTTGCTTGAAGGGATGTCACTGATACGGAAGATGTGTGCTAATGTGTTTACAAACAATTCGATGGGTGAAGGTGTGGGTGTTAACGTCTTTGAAATGCGTCTTAATGTCTCTACCCACTTCAAGCAGCAGGTTTGTTACAGAGCCCGGGGAGCTTGGCTCTTGCAACAGACACGTGGGTCTGCACAAGCCTGAGCTGCTGACCTTTGGGGTAAAATGACGCGTTCAAGGGGGTCTGTGTGGCACGCGGTTCGGGAAGGCTGCACCTTCCTGGTACCTCAGCCATGGGGAAAGGAAGAGGGCACCGTGCAGCCGGGAGTTTGGGATAAAAGGAGGCTGCGCCCTCCAAAACCCCGAGAGAGAAAACCTCTAAAAAGCAATACTCTCTTCCAAGGGAAGGAAGGACGGGGTTGCAGCCTGTTGCTGAGTCCCTGTTAAAGGTGGGTCTTTTGGAGCCGTGTATGTCTCCCTATAACACTCCTACCCTGCCAGTTATGGTGCAGGACCTAAGAATAAATAATGAAACCCAGGCACTCCACGGTCCTGGATCCTTATACCATCTTGAATCAGGTTCCCTCCTCACGCTGCTACTATTCAGGATGAAAGGAATAAGGGACCTGTCTTTACAAACAAGCTGTGGGCCTGCTGGTAGGTAAAACTAGCACTGAGAGATAGAAGGAACAATGGGAAGAATTCCACTGATTGATGAATGGAAAGAAAGAGATTTGTCTTTAGAAATAAACTGTAGGTCTGCTGACAAATGAAATTGGATATTGAGACATGAAAGAAACAATGGGAAGAACTATAAATTCCATAAGAATTAAAAATTAAAGGGGGGGTATACATTAGAAGGGAATCTTAGGTATTAGGCATTTTGGGAAGTCTGTACCTCTCAATGACCTCAGCCAATGGGGAAAGAGAGAGGGAAATGCAGTCGGGAAATTAGGATAAATGGGAGGCTGTGTGCCCTCCAAAAAGTTGAGAGACCGCAGGGGAATGCCCCATGGCCTCTCCCTTTATTCGAATAAAGTAACAGGACTCCTCTGTCTCCTTTTTGGACATATACCTCTTGTGTTTGTGGATTAATTTTCCTGACAAGGACTTGATTTAAAAGATACTTTCTGGAGATGCCCACGTACAGAGCACAGTAACCAGTATTTTGCCTTTGAGTGGGAACAAGAAGGAGAAGGGATGATTTGGTCAAGCTATTAACCAAATTTACTCCATCTCTAGGAATTAGGTTATTGCAGTATGTGAAGGACTTACTCCTATTGGGAGAATGGGAGGAGGTGGTAGGGGAAGCCACTGTGGTTTTCTGGCTGGAGGGGGGCTTGGAGTGCCTGAAGGGAAGGTACAGGTGATGAATAGAAAGGTTGAATGTTTGGGGAATATTATGACTGAAGGCTTGTGCTGGCCCACAGGGGGTCCAGGGAATCTTGGAGGTGCCATTGCCCAGGGCTGAAGGGGAGCTGTGAAAAATTTTAGGATTAATGGAGTATTGCAAGACCTGGACTATTCTGTGACTTTTTCAACCCAGATAGCCCCAGTGTTGTGGTATGGACATCAGAAAGACAGCAAAACTTCAGCCAGACTTAGAAAAGGCATTTGAATTGTATGTGGATGTTAAACAGCGCTGCGCCAAAGGAATTCTGGTGCTAAGTGTGAAGTGGACTCGGATGGAGGAACTCATTTTACAGGGGGATCCTTCAAGGGATTATGGCTGCTTTGAGAATTCAGTGGGACTTCCATACCCCCTGGCACCCTCAGAATTCAGGTCAAGCATAAAAGGATGAATGGACAAATAAAGAAATATCTTTGAAGCTGGTGACAGAAACTAAGATGCCATGGGTACGGCTTTTGCCATTAGCTTTGGCAAGAATAAGAGCCAAACCCCGAGGAAATCATTCCCCTTTGAATTAATTTTCAATGTGGTGAGGGAGTGAAGATATATATTTAAACCAGTGTGTGGCCAGGATACTGTGTCTCATGTAATCTCTTTGACAGGAAGCCCAGTTAGTACAGACGCTGCCTTTGGAATTTGCTGTTCATAACATCCAACCAGGACTGCAGGAACAGCAGTCAGGACAGCTGGACACAGGTGGACCCATCATACTCAGGTCAAGGTCTCCTAAACCCCAGAGATTTGGACTTCTCAGCAGGAGGAAAAGGATGGGAGACCTCAGCTATCAGTAGCCACAGATCATCTACAAAGACCTCTAGTGATTAATGGGCTAATATGAACTGTCATTGTCTACTTTATTTTCTGCATTTACTCTATTCTCTGTTTCTCTGTATTTGCTTGACACATCTGGTGCACGGGCCAGACGTGGAAAAGTTGTGAGGGGGTGTTTCAAATGTTAATCTTTTTACCATGCCAGGTTGTTGAAAAAGGTTAATAATAACTAGGGTTTGTAAAGTCAGTTTGAGAAATAAGAAGAGGAGGAATTGATAGGAAAGATGTGTGCTAATGTCTTTACAAACAATTCGATGCGTGAAGGTGTGGGTGTTAACGTCTTTGAAATGCGTCTTAATGTCTCTACCCACTTCAAGCAGCAGGTTTGTTACAGAGCCCGGGGAGCTTGGCTCCTGCAACAGACACGTGGGTCTGCACAAGCCTGAGCTGCTGACCTTTGGGGTAAAATGACGCGTTCAAGGGGGTCTGTGTGGCACGCGGTTCGGGAAGGCTGCACCTTCCTGGTACCTCAGCCATGGGGAAAGGAAGAGGGCACCGTGCGGCCGGGAGTTTGGGATAAAAGGAGGCTGCGCCCTCCAAAACCCCGAGAGAGAAAAGCTCGTGGGCGTGTGCCCCAGTGGACTCTCTCCCTTTATTGGAATAAAGTTGCAGGACTCCTCTGTCTCTTTTATGGACACTGGCTTTTCAGAGAGTGATTTTCCACACGTTTACTAGCTATATTTTAAAACATTAACCCTTGAAAACTTTAACCTTCAGAAAAGAAACTGAAATAGAAAAGTTTCTGCAGGTAATCAAGCAGCAGTCTGAACACTGAGAGGTACTTAACCTACAGCTATTTGCACCTTCTCATGACAATCCATTCAGTTACCCATTCAATTATTTGAAACGGCAGATTCTCGGACAAAAAAACCCCAAACCAACCAGTGTAAGAAAAGGATGAAGGTATTTCGTGAAGGAGCCTTAACAGACAAAGATCTAGCAAAGAGCACGTGCCTAGGGTGTGATGCTAGAGTGAACGGTGACACTCACCTGCACTAGGAAAACACGGTCCACCAAC
>VXAZ01006774.1:1363-22875 GCA_013399875.1 Gymnorhina tibicen | reverse complement strand
GGGCGGGGCCGCGCGGTCTCTCGCGAGAGCTCGGCCGGGCCGGTGCCGCCATGGCGGGGTACTGGGACGGCCCCGAGGGCCAGCAGTGCCCGCAGCGCACCTGGCTCGCCACGCGCGTGGGCGCGGCCGCGGGTGGGCATCGGGGAGAACGGGGCGCGGCACGGGGGGGCGGCCGAGCGGGGCCCGGGCCCGGGCAATGACGCGCGGTGCTGTGTTGCAGGCCTGGTCGGGGCGGCGTATCGCATCATCCTGCTGCGGCCCGGCTCGGCTCTGGCCGCGTTGCAGACGGCCGCGGCGGACAGCGTCACGATGGGTAAGGGCCGGGACTCCCGGCAGCGTCACCGTGGGTAAGGGCCGCGACCCTCGGCGGTGTAACTGTAGGTGGGACTCCCGCACACCGCAGGGGCGCCGGCCTCGCCTCTGCCCGGTCTGGCTGCGCCCTCGCCTCTGCCCTTGCCCCTGCCCCTGTCCCTGTACGCTTTCGGTGGTTCTCTCCTCCACCGGCCCTGGGTCGTTGTTTGGCCGAACACTGAAATGGAAAGACATATCCTTGATTTGCACGTCGGTTTTTTTTTTTGCAATCTAGAGTAGAAGGTATTTTCTTCTTTTTTTTTTGTTTTTGTATTTCCAGAATACCCAATTCGTGGGCAACAACATAGTGCAAGCAAATTATTTTTTTTACTTAATATATTTAGGCGTTGTATGTAATAAACTGCATTTGCTAAAGAACAATGCAATGTTTTTGGTGGCAAAAGGAAAATAAACGTGGGGTTTTTCCCATTATGTTTTATAGTCAAGGAGAAACCATGTAGTTGTCTTGAATTGTCTTTGGAAGAGAAAGTGAATGCTGAAGAGATGAGCAGGGAGCTGAGGGGGCTTCATGGTTGAAGCTCCCTCAGCCCCTTGTCAAGTGCAGTTTTCCTCTTAGCAGACTCTTGCTTTTCAGTCTCATTCAATGGCTTGTGCCACCTCTGCCTCTGCCCAAGCGCTGGTGCTCTGAGCTGGGGCACAGTCAGTCCAGGTCTGCGTTTTGAGTAGTTCGACTCTAAACCAGAGTCTGGCATCTCCTCTGATGAGCTGAGGTCATTATGGAAGGACTGGATCATGTAATCAACTATGATTTCAATAAATGCCTTCATCCTAAACAGGCATATTGGGTCTTCTTACCAGTTTCACACCTGAGGAAGAGTTTATCCTGTCTGCCATTCTGAGGCCACACCTCGTGGCCTCAAGCTGTGTGTTTTGCCTACAGATGCCTTGGTCCAAAGCAGAGAGAGCAGAAAAGCTGAAATTCAGTCCTAGGTCTGGGGGTTTTGTTTCTTCAGTGCTCTTTTCAATTGATTTTGGGATCAGCGTAATTAATTTTCTGCTGAAAAACTGCACAGGTTTGTAACAGGAGCTGCTGGTTTTATACAGGGATTGAAAATTTTTATCCTGGACGTTTTTGTTGTTCCCAAGAAAGATGAATTGAAATCTGCAGATGGTGCTTGGTAGACAGTTACACATTTTATGATCCAGAGTCTGTATTAGATACAACCCCAGCTTTTCTTGACACAACTCTTTGCCAAAGTTTGCATTTATATCAGTGTAGGTTCTGATGGCATGACGTGTGTAATTCAGCAGACAGGATGCTTCTCCTTTGCAGTTTCTTAGTTCAATTCAAAATTCTTAATTCAATTTCAAAGTCAGTTTATAACAAGAATAATTTACAAACCCGATTTTTCTACTATCTGGAAACCATTGTGAGCCCCAGGCAGGCAGAGGAGGAAAGTGTCAGGACTAGCAGTCTGCAGGGAGAGCAGAGCCCTTAAAGTTGCTCTGCCCTGCTGTGAGGTGGGTTCACAGGGACTCGAGGGCAGAGTTACAGTGCAGAGTCCAGGCAGCTGGGGAGGTGGCTGCACAGGTGCCACTGCTCCCCTCCAGTGGCCCCGGCTGTCAGGGGCTACCCGTGGCCGTGTCGGGAGGGGCGGTAAGGCGTGCGCCGGTGCCCCGGCAGGATGCGGTGCTGTTTGGGGGCAGGGGCCGTGGGGTGTTCTGGGTGTGGCAGTGCGCGCGGGGTGTTCTGAGTGTGGCAGTGCACGCGGGGTGCTCTGAGTGTGGCAGTGCGCGCGGGGTGCTCTGGGTGTGGCAGTGCGCGCGGGGTGCTCTGGGTGTGGCAGTGAGCGCGGGGTGTTCTGGGTGTGGCAGTGCGCGCGGGGTGTTCTGGGTGTGGCAGTGCGCGCGGGGTGCTCTGAGTGTGGCAGTGCGCGCGGGGTGTTCTCAGGGTCACAGCTGAGCAGGATCTGCGTGGTGCAGGGGGAGAAACCCAGGGAAGCTGGGTGGAACTGGGTGTGCTGACTCTCACTGGGATAGGATGGGATAGGATGTCCCTGGTTTTCCACTGTAGCCACTGTGAGTATCAAAATCATGCTCAGTGTGAATTATCTGGTCCTTGAGGATTTTGGTTTTGTTTTTTACTTCTTGTTTACAGCTACACTGGGAGCTGTGTTTGGCTTAAGTACCTGCCTCAGTGCCCAAATCCGGGAAGAACCAGAGGATCCTTTGAACTATTTCATAGGTGGCTGCGCAGCAGGAGCTGTCTTGGGAGCGAGAGGTAACTATGGACAATGCCTGCATTGAAATGTGCCCCTGCTGGTTTTAGAAACTTTTCTGTTGGGGAAAAATGTTAAAAGAATGTTGATGCCAGGCTTCTTTGATAAAGATTCAACTCAGCCTCTATTCATGCCAGTTTCATTGGCATTGTATGGGCCTGCTAAAATAAATATGGCTACAGGAGGGGAGGACACCAAAGGGAACATGAAGTGATATACAGAATGAAAGGAGAGCTGACTCAGTACTGCCAGTAGGAGCTACCAGTTATACCTTAAAATTGCAGGATAGGAAAAATATAGTTGTGGAAATCTGTGTTTTCTTGGCAAGAAGTGTGATTTATTTTAGACAGGAAGTACAATCTAATCTCTGCCTTGTGAATTCTTCACATAGTCTGAGGGACAAGCTGTGTCCTGCTGCTGTTGCTCCTATAGCCCCTTGTAAGGCTTAAGCAGCTCCTGCAGATACTGACACAGCTCTGTTTTCTGTAGACATTCATCCTTGAACCTAAAGAAGTGAGGGATTTATTTAAGTTGGTGAAATAGAATTAATCTTTTCTTGTCCTAGTTGCTGAGCTGATGAGAGTTCAAAGCAGTGATTGTTATTTTTGGCACTCAAATGAGCCATTTAAGATTTCCCACTTAAGGGGATGGGGCAGGGGATTATTGAAATTGATATTTCAAATTGCAAGCTGAAAGCATGGGAACTCAATTTTGTAAAAAGGCCACTTTTCCAGTTCCTCTGGCCAGACAATGTTGCTGATGGTCAAGGAACTTAGGAAAAATGACAGTCTTTCGAGATCTACTGCGCAGGACTTAATGTGCCTTAATGGGTGTTTTCTGGTTGGATGTGTTTTCTTCAGCTCACAGTTACCTCACCGGCAGCACAGCGTGTCTGGGGTTCGGGATCACTGCGGCTCTCATGAAGATCGGTAACAAGGAGGGCTGGAGGCTGACGGGACCTCCCAAGCTGTAAATGTCACCTTTTTCCCCTGTGAGCTGGCTTCCAAATGCTGTCTGTACTTCGGACATTGTGTAATAAAGATTCAGTCCAGTCAGCAGTTGTCACAACATTGTGGTGTCGTGCGGCTGTTTCCCGGGCTTTGGGCTGAGGTGCCGAAAGCTGGAGCTGCTGAAGGGGAAGCGGCACCTTCTGGTCCAGCTGCGATTTCTGTGCTCAGGTTGCTTTGCCTCCGTGTCTCGGCATTGTGTGCACAAGCGTGAGCGCTGTGCCGTAGCTTCAGTGAAGTCCTTATAGCTGAGTGGGCCCTGTGGGGCTTCTTGACAAGGACTGGGATTACGCTGCACTGAGCCCTCAGTGAGGGTCTGGAGCCAAAGCTGCTGAAGAAGTGCTTGGCTCTGAGCTGAAGATGGGGAAGGTGGGGTAGGGAAGAAGTTGTGGGTTGCCCACAAGAAGGTGTTTGGGAGCCTGGGGTCTTTCTCCAAAAAGCATTTCAGGAAGTCTACAGCTAAGTGCTTCAGGGTTGAAATTGAGGAATATCTGAGGCTGGAAGGGACCCCTGAATGCCAGCTGAGAACTGGAGCAGGTTCTTATAGCTATGTCTGGTTGAATTTTCTATGAACTGAAGTGTGTCCTGCGAACCCACTAAGGAAGTGGAGAGCATGGAGGCGCAGGATGCACAAAGAGAAGTGAAAACTGGATCATTTTGCCCGGAGAAAAGGTCAAGATTCGATCTAATAGCACTTTTTCACAACTTAGTGGCTACAGAACGTGCAGGCTCAGGTATGCAGTGAAGGGTGGGAAATAAGATAGGAAATTCTAACTAGACAGAAGAAAAATAATCTCACAAGCAGGATAGGTAAGTGCTGAAAAATGGACTTGTAGAGGATGTGAAAACATCTTCGGGGACAATTAACTGGACGTGTGGGAACACTGCAGTATGGCGATGGGACATTAGGGGATGGGTGCATGAGTTACAGAGACAGGGAATGTGGGTACGGGGGACGCAGGTATGTGGGAGAGGGGAACATGGGGTGTGAGGGGAGGGGACAAGACAAGGAGATTGGGGCACCAGAGGACAGCAACAGCAGAGGGAGGGACAGTGGTACAGGGACACAGTCACAGCCGTGGCAGGCTGTGTTGCTCTGGTATGTGCTCTGTGGGCCAGTGCGGTCCTGGGTGCGTGCGGGATGGTCCTGGGGGCACTTGAGGCTGGGTTGAGGGGCTGGTGTCCCCGTGTACTCCTGGGGCTGAGACCCCCAGCTCTTTGGGAATCAGTGGGGCTGGGCTGTAGCTCAGGAGCACAGCAGGTGGTGGCAGCCCTGTCACCCCCTCATGGGGGTGGGGGGAAAGGGGATTGTTTGTCTCCTACCCGAGGACTTGGGAGGGGGCTCTGCTTCACCCTGGGCTCTGGAGAAGAACAAGGTTCAGTGAGGGGCCTGAGGGGCCAGGGATTCCTAGCAGGACCTGCCCAGGGTAGCACAGGGTTTACAGAAGCTCCTGTCAGCTTCAGCTGGCCCTGCTGCCTGTCCTCAGAGAATTCAGTGACCCCACTGCCCTAGCCTGGGGACTCTGGGGCCTTGGACCTCCCTCTGCCAGAGCCTCTCCCAGCTCCTGGCTGGGGCCACGTGTCCTGTCTGGTCTATAATTACCCAGGCACATTCCTAAAGGGTCACAGGAGTTCTGTGGAGCAGCAGCGGGCGGTAAGGGGGACAAGTGCACGGCACAGCACAAGAGGCCATGCAGTAATGCAGGACTCGGCACACAGCAAGCGCTTCACTGGGCTGCAGAGCGCATGGCCTGAGCGAAGACACGCGACACCGCGCAAACAGCGAGCAACGCGGCGGGGGCAAGGGGTGGCAACAATGTCAGGAGGGTCAGCACACCTCGACAGTACGTGGTGCAGGGGAGCATGACGTGCAACACTGCAGACAACTAACAGGATAATGCATCACAGTGTGTGACAGGCAGCATGACACAACTGTGCACAGCAGGCACTGCCACGCACCGAGCAGGTGTGACGGGCGCTTCGCTGGGGGCCAGTGTCTTGGTTGCTGTTGGACCATCAGTATTTTCAGCTAATGGGGCTGAGGAAGGGTTTGGTTGTGTATTCTATAGGACTGAAGGTCTGAGTGGTGACAGTGGCCTGAGCTATGGGATTGTGGGGCAGCAGCGCTGGCTGTGGGTCAGTAGCTTCATGCTAAATGTTCAGGGACGAAGCAGGTGAGGGGACCAGGCTCAGCTATGGGGCTGTGAAATGGGCTGTTATTCTCACCTGTGGAGCTGTGGTTTTGCCAAGAGGCCTCAAATTCAGTAATGGAGCAGTAGCAGAGCCCGGTGGCCCTGGCTGTGGGGTAGAGGCTTTGGTGGTGGATCAGTGGTTTTGCCATGTGGCAGTGCCAGTAGCAAGACCCCATGTCCCCAGCCAGTACTCCTGCCATGGGCCAGAAGCTCCAGCTGTGGAGATAGCACACCCTGACACCCTGCTCCATGTGTTTCCACAGGCAAGATGTGGGTTGCAGAGGGGCCAGCGCCAGACCAGTGGAGCCTGCGGGATCGGGCTCACGCTGGACACTTCCTGGCCGTGGCTGACCACCTCCGCACCACAGGACAGCTGGTGGATGTGGCCGTGGGGCCAGAGAGTGACATGGCCCATGCTGTGGTCCTGGCCTCCATCAGCTCCTTCTTCCACCGCTTCCTGGAGGGCAGGACCAGACAACTCCACCAAGATCCCCCAACCCATGTCCCCCTGCCACCTGGGGCCACACTGTGGGGCTGGCGGGCTGTGCTCACCTTTGCCTATGGGGGAACTGTGCCCCATGGCCGGGCAAAAGAGGTGGAGGAGGCTGCCCGTGCCCTGGGTGCCCCCCGGCTGGCGGCTGCCTGTGCCCTGCGTCTGGAGATTGACCACCAGGAAGAAGGTCCTGAGCCCCTGGAGGAGCAGTGGGAGACGCTAAGAGCCATGGAGCAGCTCCATGCCAATGGTGTGGGCTGTGACCTCCATCTCCAGGCAGGGAACGAGGTCATCCCAGGTGAGCAGGGGGTGGGGGTCCTCCATGAGGGCCTGAGGAGTGGGACAGGGCGCTCTGGGACAGCCAAGTCCTCTGGTGGGGATGATAAGGCTGCAGCTCCAGGTGGGGATCAGACTCTAAGAGGTGCCCACAGGTCTGCTGCCTTTGGCAGAGCTGGGGCTTTGATGGGCACGGGGCCAGGACACGTGAGTTCTGGAGGCTGCACAGTGCAGAGGGTCCCCTGCTGCCTCCCACCATTATTCCTCCTTCCTCCTAGTTCAGCGACTGGCCCTGAGCTGCTCCTGTGACTTCTTCCGGGCCCTTTTCACCTGCCCCATGCGGGAGGCCACCCACGACCCTGCCGACCCGCTGGTCACGGGGCTGTCCCCGGCCGAGCTGCGTCTCCTCCTCTCCTTTGCCTACACAGGAGCTGTAGCAGGGCCATGGCCCATGGTCTTGGAGGCAGCTGAGACGTCCCTGCGCTACCAGGCCTGGGGGCTCCTCACTCTCTGCCTGGATGTTTTCACCCATGGCCTGACCCCAGAAACTGGCCCTGACGTGCTGGCCTTTGCTGTGGCCTATGGGCTGGATGAAGTGGTACATGTAGCAGAGAACTACATCTTGGCCACCTTCCCCTGTGTGGTGGTTACACCGGCCTTCTTGGATCTTCCTGCACACCTTCTCATCCGCCTCCTCCGCTCTGATGGTCTCAATGTCCTTCATGAACTGGAAGCTTTGGAAGCAGCATCTCGGTGGCTTATGGCTAATAGAGATGGCCAGGAGGATCTAGCCAAAGAGATCCTGTCATCTGTTCGCTTTGCCCTTATGTCCAGCCTGGAGCTGAAGAAGGTCCCGTCTGTGACTGCAGGGGTAGCTGACCCAAAGGTCCTCCGTGAGCTCATGGTAGCAAGTTTCGCCCCCATGGCCCAGCTGCCATGCCGGGTACGTTCCTCGCAAGAGGTGTTGGTGGTTTGTGGTGGAGACAAAGTAAAGAGCGACTTGACTGCCCGGAAGCCCAGCAGACACCTCTGGTTTGCAGACCGCTACCTCAGTGCTGTGGGGCTGGTGAAGCAAGTTGAGTGGCGGGCACTGGGACACTTTCCTGATGGCCCACGCTTCCGTCATGCTGTAACTGTGGTGGGCAACAACCTCTACATCCTGGGTGGAAAGCACTACTACGGGATCCACGACACTCTAGCCAGTGTCTACAGGTGAGAGCTACAGAGGACTTAGAATTGCCATGTGGCACCAGGACATCGTGGGATCAGAGGAGGTGTTGGTAGAGCTAGAGCTGCACCCTGGATCCGAGACACTGTGGCATTGCAGCTGGTCAAGTGGCCCCAAGACATTCTGGGATGGGTTGGGTGTAGACTCAGAGGTGCCCTCTTACTCTGGGGTGTTACAGGTTTTTTGGGAGTAGGAGCGGGAGGCTTCTATCTGGAGATGCCCCAGGTCATTATGGGCTTGGTATTATCCAGAAGGAGGGGATACTCCCATGCAAGGTGACCATGTGACCCCAAGGCATTCTGGGACTGGCACGTTGTAGGTGGGTTGTTGCCCTCAGCGGTGCCAACATCAGCTCATGATGTTGTAGGTTACAGGTAGTCTCTTGCCCCTTTGCCTCTCAAACCCAGGTACCAGCCTATGGATGATTCCTGGGAGCGTCTGGCCAGTATGACATGTGGACGGAGCTACTTTGCTGCTGTGGCACTTGGGAATTTCATCTATGCCCTGGGGGGCACCTCCGGGGAACTCTACTGCACAGATACTGTGGAGTGCTACGACCTGGCCAATGACACCTGGAGGTGAGGCTGCTCCAGCAGATGCGTAGTTTCCCTTTTCTCTCAGAGTCCCTTGCCTTGGCCAAGGTGCCCACTGAGTGCTTTGGGTCACTAAGCTTCCAGTGGAGGATGGACCTGCAGTGGTATCTGGGAGAGGTCTACTGGATGTTGAACAACCATGTCCCTTGGGGCCAGTGTCTCCTAGTGGGTGGCAAATGAGTTTTTGGCCAGTAGCATGTTCATTGTGGGTCTTGTTGGCCATCTGCCAATGAGACAAGTAGTTTGATTCCTCTCATTGGCAGAATGTTCATGGGGTGATGGCCGATGTTGTCCACTGAGGGAGCTCATTGTGGTTGACCAATGGTGTGGCGACTACAAAGTGTTGAACAGTGATGCCCCTGGGGTATCCATTCTGTGTCAGCTGATGTTGTCCACTGGTGCTCATTGGGTGTTGGCAAGTGTTGCCTGCTGAGTGGTCAATGAAGCTATGGCACACCAGGGAACCTGGCACACCAGGGTGTCTGTCACTGCAGGACAGCCCTGCTTAACCTGTCCTTCACCCCTCCCTCTCTCGTTGCCTAGGAGGTGCCAGCCCCTGCCAATGGCTCTGTGTGGGCATGCGGCATGTGCCCTGGATGGTGCGCTCTACGTGTCGGGTGGGTGTGATGAAGCATACCAGTGTCAGGCATCCTTGCTCCGCTATGTCCCCGGTGCACCTGTCACACTCCTGGCCCCCATGAATGGCCAGCGAGCTGGCCACGTCATGGAGGAGGCGGGTGGGCAGCTCTATGTGGCTGGGGGCCTGTGTCAGCGGGCTGGGCAGACTGGCTACAGGGACCAGCTGACTTTTGAGGTCTACAGCCCCAAGGAGAACATCTGGGTCCTCCTCAGCCCCCTGCCCCGTGCACATGTAGTTGGGGGTGCAGCTGTAGTGGGAGGGGAACTGCTTGTACTGGGAGGGTACAGTCATGAGACCTACCAGGACACACACTTGATCCATGCCTACCAGCCAGGTACCCGGCGCTGGATCACCCGGGGCACCTTGCCCCATGCCTATACTGACCTACAGGCCTGTGTTCTCACTGTACCCCCTGCCTTGCGTGGCCCCAGCTGCCTTAAGGACCCCTTGAGATCAACTGAAACTCCCAATAATACTTAGGGTATACTTAGCTTAAAAGCTCTGCACCCCATACTGGGATACCCAGGTAGCATCCATGGGTACCTCTATGGGACAAAAGTGTCCAGATCCCTCTCCCAGAGTGGGTTCCTTCTGCAGTTTCCAGCAACCCTTCACCCTCAGGGTACATGAGCTAGACTGCTGTGAACCTGTGGAACACAGAAATTCCCCACACTGTAGCACTGTGCCTCCAGGAATACTCAATCCCCTTTGTCTGAGCCCTTCACTGGGAGCTGGGAATCCCCCGGTTTCCCCTCACACCTGGATTGAATAAAAATGCTTCCTGAACTGTCTGTCTGGGTCTTGTTGTTTCTGGTGGGGAACCCAGGCATCCAGGTGCTTCTCAAAAGGAACAGGAGGAGAGCAGGAGAGCAGTGACCTGGGTGTCCTGGGTGGGTGGTGCTGGGCACTGGGGCTCTCTGTGCCTGTGTTCACTGGGCACAAAGGGTGTATGTGTGTGTCTCAGGACTGAGAGGGACCTTGGGGTGCATGGGGGATCCTGAGGGAGTAGCGTCCTGGGGGTGCCAGGATTTGGGGGGGTTGATGGCAGGGTAGATAGTGTACAATAGGGGGTCCTGGGGGCTTTGGGATTCCTAGGTGGTTTTGAGAGGTCTTGGATTCCTGGAGTGACATCGAGTGCTTGTTGTGTGGAGAGGTGGGAGAATTCCAGGGAGGAGTTGCAAGGAGAGGCAAAGGTAATGGGATTCTGAGAAATACTGCGGTACCAGTAGTGCCTGTGGGGAGGGAACTGGGTGGCTTCAGATGTATAGAAAAAGGTGAAAAATTGTAGTCTAATGAGTTCTGAGGAGAAGGGGATAATCACTTCCCCTGGCCTGCTGGCCCTGTCTCTGTTAACCCAGTCCAGGTTTTGTTGCCCTCCCTTTGCTGCCAGGTGCACTGCTGGACCTTGTTCACCTTTCTGTCCACCAAGATACACAGATCTTTCTCCACAGCTCTACTCCCCAGATGTCTGTCCCCCACTGTTGGGGCCTCCAGACTGTGCCAGCACTGGAGCTGCTTGCCTCATTGTTGTCCCAGGAAACAGGGACAGAGAGGATGGTGTGGTAAGAGGACAGCACCAACAGACGGACAAGTGCCTGCTTACAAACGCAATGTGCATGTCCGTGGGCACACTTGCACACCAGACCTTCACCAGCAGACACACCCCTGCTGGCCAAGCACAGGCACACGTTCCCACCTGTGAACCCAGAAGCTAATCTGGCAGAAGGCCGTGCTGATTCACAGCAGTTTGACAATACATTTGGGGCAATTAGAACTGGAACTGCGTTTCAGGCTGGAAAAGTGATTCATAGGATCCAGCTGCTGCATTTATGCACCAGTGCTGGGGCGAGCCATTCAACCCCCACCAGTGGTGACTGTTTTCTGCTTCTCACACCTCCCAAAATGTTTGAGTGACATCGAGACAGGTGGTCACAAAGTTTGGCCAGCTCCTGAGTGATTTGACCTAGTGTAATCCCTTACAAGTCACATCCGTTGCCCTTCAAATCCTCCCATCCTACTCCCCCATATCCACCCATGCCATAATGGATCATGCAGAGGCATCAACACTTGCATTTTCCTTATTACCTGCCAGTGGGATGCTTTTCCATGTGATTCCATACCACAGGGAAGAATCACACATTTGGGGCAAAAGTCATGAATAGGAGTATAAGTGTTCAGTTTTGGATGCCAAAATATAAGAAGGATCTAAAGCTATTAAAGAGTATCCAAAGGAGGCCACAGAGATGGGGAAAGGTCTAGAGGGGAAGGGTATGAGTAGCAGTTGAGGGCACTTGACTTATTCAGCCTGGAGGACATTGAGGGGAGACCTCATCAGGGAAACCTCCCCTGAAGGGAGACAGAGGGGCAGCTCTGATCTCTGCTCTCTGGGACCAGAGACAGGACCCCAGAAATGGCTGGAGCTGTGTCATGGGGGCATCCCAATGGATGAATATTAGGAAAAAGTTCTTCCCCCCAGAGGGTGATCAGGCACTGAACAGTCTCCTCAGGGAATGGTCACAGCTCCAAGGCTGCCAGAGCTTCAGGAAAATTTAGAAATGCTCTCAGGCACAGGGTGGGATTGTTGGGGTGTCTGTGCAGGGCCAGGAGTTGGACTTGATCCTCAGGGGTCCCTGCCAACTCAGGATATTCTAGGATTCTGGAATTCCATGGACTTTTCTTCCCTGTCTTCACTATTCCAAATACTGAAGACAAAGATCTCATTCACTGTGCCCAGCCAGGACTGTGGCAGGTTCAATGAAATTAAACCAGCACCCCTTTGAAATTCAGGCACAGAATATTTATTATGTGATTAAGAACCTGGCACTGAGCGGAAAGTGTATCGCATCTTTGTGTGCATCATTTGAACAGAAGCAGTTGAGACAGAGCTCAGCGTAAGTTTTGCTTGTCCTCACTCACCCCAAAACCAGGCAGTGGCAGCCCCAGACTATCACTGACCAGTTTAGGACATTATCTTCCTCTGCCAAATACCCAAGTAATTATTTTAGCTCTGGAAACCTCAGGCAGTTTGAGAATACTAGAGGAAGGAGCTGGATGGCTTCTCCCTAGGCAAGCAGATCTTTCCCTTGTAAAACAAGGCATGTGAAGCAGAGCCACGACTCTCGATCTCTTTCTCTGAGTGTACAGAAATATTTACATGGTGTTACCCGCGTATTTCACTCTGACGTCACCGATGGCCTCAACACCCCTGTCCAGGCTGTAAGCAGATGGGGTCCTCTGGAAGCTCAGGTCTGTGACCATCAGCTTCCTGGAGAAAGGCTTGATTGATGTGTGCAGAGGACTGTGGTGAACCCACAACTCCTTTGTGGTGCAGAAGGAGTAACTTGCAGGAGGACTGCGCTGTATCCCCAGATCTTTAATTGTGCAATAGGTAACCTCAGGACACAACTCCACCTCCTTGATTGTATGGAATGTGGGGCGCTGGAGGGGGATTTTGGAGCTGCAGAGATGCATCATAGGGCTTCCTCTTGACTCCTTCCATTCCAGCAATGGATACTGCACCTCTTGGGTCTGTAGGGACTGGTGCCAGGAGGGTCGTCCCACCAGACACATCCATGCCAGCCAACCTGCTAGAGCCAGCATGGTCAGGACGAGCAGAGCCAAGGAAGCCAGGTAGAGCACCCAGTGCAACAGGCAGCAGTGCCTCAACACCCACTGCCCCCACTGTGGACCCTCCCCACCTGCCTGCAAACGCAGCACAGGTACAACCTGTCCTGGGATGGAGCATGGGCAGAGAGGAGGAGGAGCAGGTAGTGGGGAACATGCAGGTTGGGTGAAGTGTGTGGTGTCCAGGGGAGGTGGTAGTGTTGGGGCATGAGTGGAAAGCATGGTGTTGGCCGACATCAGAGGAGGAGATGGAGGTCTGACAATGGAAGAGGCCTCTAGCATGGCAGTAGAAGGCACTGCTGTGGAAGTGGTGGGAAATGTGCCAGCAGACCCCATGAGACTGGCATAGGTATTGCTGGCAGCAAGGGTGGTGTGGGGATGGCCACTGCTGCTAGCAGGGCTGCTGCTCACAGTGGTTGGCAGTGAGGTGGCAGAGTCAAGGGTGGCAGGTCTGTGCAGGGTGATGGTGGAAGAAGCAGTGAGAATGGTGGCAGTGCTGGGGGTCTGTGTGGGTGTCATGGTGGGACTGGCTGGTACAGGAGTGGTGGTGCTGGGAGCTCTGATGCTTGTCAGCACCACGAGCAAAGTGCTTGGGGAAAGGGTGGAGGTACAAGGGGTGCTGAAGGAAGGTTTGGTGAGGGGAGGTCTTTTGGTAGTGAGGGTAGGGAGGCAAGGTGAAGTAACAGCATAGGGCACGGTAGTGTGCTCTTCGGGGATGAATGGATGTGGGGGGAAGGTGGTCATGGTAGCTTTTTCTGTTTTTTCATCCCCATAATTATAGTAATCCCCTCCTTCCTCATCCGCATCCCCCACAATGCTGCAGTTGAGCTTGAGGTGAATGATGGGCTTCTGCCTATGCTCAGCAGGGCTGTGGCACACCACCCTCTCGGGTGCGACCTCCACCTTTGTTTCCTCCAGGCCCCGCTCTGGCTGATAAACACTGTCAGCATTCTCCTTGATCCAGGTCTGGAGGTAGTGCAGGTCGCAGTCGCAATGCCAGGGGTTCTCAGTGAGGAAAACATACATGAAGAGGCGCCCTTCTGGGAAGAAGTCAGTGGGCAGGGTCTGCAACTGGTTCCCCGAGAGCCAGAGGGTCTCCAACATCTCCAGGTCCTGCAGCAACTCCTTGGGTAGCTCCTTCAGGAGGTTGTCTGAGAGGTCCAACTCCTTGAGTGCCCTCAGCCCTGCAAAGGCCTCCTGGGGCAGCTGCTGCATCTTGTTCCCTCGCAAGTCCAGGTCCTGCAGCTGTGGCACCGTGCTGAAAGCCCGTGGGGCCAGCGTCTCCAGGCTGTTGTGGGCCACAGCCAGGTGGGTAAGTGCAGGCAGGCCCGTCAGGTCAGGTAGGGCCCCCAGGGCGTTGTGGGAGAGGGTCAGCTCCTTCAGGGACTGCAGCGGGGCCTCAATGTGCAGAGCCACCAGCCCATTGTTGGCCAGGTCGATGTCCTGAAGCTGGGTGAGGGGCAGGAAGGCAGAGGTGGAGAGGGACTCGAGGCGATTGTGGCTGAGCAGCAGGATGCCTGTGTCTGCAGGCAGGTCTGGGGGCACTGCGCGGAGAGCCTGCCATGTGCAGTTCACCTCCAGGAGGTCCTTGACCTTGTTCATCTCTGAGGGGCAGGGCTGGGCTGGGGGCAGCAGGGCCAGGAGAGTGACCAGGGTCAGGGCAGGAACCTGCATGGCCTGGAGGGGAAGAACCGACGGGTGTGGGTGCAAGCAGGCATGCATGCACCTGCACATTGCCTTTTTCCTGTGCAAGCACCATTTGCAGCAGAACTGGCATCCACTGCCAGACCCTCTGGCACCCTCTGAGCTCTGCAGCTCCTCCCTGCGATGGTGGAAGGGAGGGATGAATCCCACACCTACTGCCATCTTGTCCTTGGGGGCCAGCAGATGACATTTTGGCCCTTTTGCTCACCTCATTCTCTTCCATAGTGGAGAGAACCTGACTCATGGGCCTCTTCACAGCAATGCCTTCTCCCCTGGGGCAGCACTGCTGCCCTCACCACTGTAAAAGCCATGCCTCTGCAGTGTTTGTGTCCCAGCGTACCCACACCCAGCTCAACCCCGACAAATTGTGTGCTGGAAGAATCTCCCTGAATGTGCTCTTACCCAACACCAGCTGAGCCCTCTGCTAGATTTGGAGGGTAGGAGCATGTCAAAGGAGCTTCCTGTGCACAGATGTGGCTTCCATGAGCATCCAGGCCCCTGTGAACACTGTGACTCACCTGTGGATCTTCCAGCGTTTGCTCTCCTGCTGCTCTGCCTCCTCCTGCTCACAGCCCAGGCAGTGCTCTGGGACAGTGCTAGCGGGGAGCTGCCCAGCCCTCTATCAGCACCCGCAGCTGTGGGAAGGGAGCTGCGGTTTCCTGAGCAGCCAAACCCATCTCCTGTGCTTTTGCACAGCCCTCACTTTGGCTGCACTCTCACATCACCATCTCTCCTTGCAAAATGTCGACGAGGATCAGCAGGCATTGCCCCAGCAGCAAATGCCCAATCGTGGCCCACTGCAGCCTGCACTGGATCCTGCTTGTTCTGATGCTCAAGCCAGTTTTCCCCTTAGGATTTGCAGGAGCACTTGCAGAAAATAATTCCATTGGCTTCTGGAGAGGAAATGGGCAGGAACACTGGCCACAACTTCTGAGAAGGGACTCGGGTGTTAATAAAATGACTCTATGCCCATGATTCTGGAGAAGCCCCTGCATCTGGACACAGTTCCATCTGGACCAGGATGCCTTGAGGCTCAGGGTATCTCATGCTGTCTGCGATAGGAGTGGGATGGACTGAGGCTCTCCTCCCCCAGCAACTGTAGTTTAAAGCCCTCTTTTCCAGCTTGGCAAGCCTGTGAGTGAAGATGGTCTTTGCCTTTTCTGACAGATGGACTCCCTCTGCCCCTGGTAGAGCAGGTTATTCAAAGCAAGTCCAATGGTCTAAGTAGCCAAACCCCTGGCTGTGGCACGAGTCCTGTAACCATTTGTTGATTCCCCAGATTCGACTGGCTCTTTCAAACCCCTTCCCTTTGACCAGGAAGATTGATGAAAAAGCCACCTATGCTCCAGAGTCAGCAGCCACTGCTGCTCTCAGGGCTCTGTAATCCTTCTGGATGCTGCTCAGACTGCTCTTGACTGTGTCACTGGCACCCATGTGAAACAACAGCAGCAGGTAATGGTGGACTGTACAAGGCATGGTAGTCTCTCAGTGACATCTCTGATATGAGTCCAGGGTAAGCAGCATAATCTAGAGAGTGCAGCAGGCCAGTAAATAGCACCTCCATACCTCTCAGAAGTGAGTCCTCCTACTATTACCCTCTTCTTAGTTGTGCAGATTGTTATATGGGGAGCAGATTGTGCTGCCTTACTGGTTGTTATGTGGAGAGTAGATGGGGCTTCCTTACTCATCTCCACTGCCTCCTCTGCTGGGTCTTTCCTGCAGACCAGTGAAAGGTTCCGCAAGGGCACCTCTGTCTTCTGGAAAGGTTCTGCCAGACCGCCTCTGGCTTTGGGGAAAGACTGTTCTTTCTGCAGGTCCTTGCTGTTCCAAGTTTCCATTCTTCCACATTGGCCCTCCTCCCTTCTGTGTGTGTTCTCTTGGTCCTCTTCCCTTCTATGTGTGTCACTGGGGGAGTCTCTTGCTGTTTGGCTTTGGGCTGTGGGTCTACTGCAAACTGTGCTTGGAACAAGCAGACTCTCTCCTTCCTGGGAAAGAACTCCTCAGACTCCCTGATACTATACAGCCTTCCCGCTGCCTCTTGCCCTTCTCAGCCACTTGCCACAGGTGGTCCTCCACCTGGGCACACCTTTTGCAGGTAGGTCTGCTGCCTGTCCCTGCCCTAGAGAAAGATCCAGTCACTTCCTGCAGTGAGAGATCCGCGCTGCAGCCTCTCCATTTGGCAGCTCCATCCGGACGGAGGCACTGCCAGCAGCCAGCGCAGACCTCTGCGTTGGAGTTGCAGCCTTTGCTCTCAAAGGACTCCCCACCATTCTACCTTGGGAGTCAGGTAGGAGGAATGTCTCCAACCTGTGCAGATGGTCACACAACATGCCTGGTTGCTGGAAGACAGAGCTTAGATGCAATTTATGAATGGTATGTGCAATGATAACTGCATTGGGGTACTCGTCTGCAGAGGCATTTCCTTCTGCCATGGAATCTTAATCTATAATGGTATCTGCAGAAGAAATGGAGTCTGAAATGATACCTACATTTAAAACAGTAATTGCAATGGCATCTGTGTCTGTCTACAAGACACGAGTTACTTAATCTTGGAATATAAATTGTTCTTAATAATATTCTTGCCCTCTTTTAATTTTATTTTTCTTTTTTTCATTCTCCCTTGTCCAAACAAAGAAAACATGGACAGGGTCTTTGTGGATTGAGACAGGAGGTGTCGTTTTAACTAGAACCTCTGATTCTCCAGGCTTTTTTGCTTCTTTTTACTTTTCATTTTTACAGTCAGATACACTGCGTGCTCTGGCTGCTCCATTTCCTAGACCCAATTGTTGGAAATTATATAACTTTTCTAATTTTTAAATTAATGGTTTTAATTAACTTCTAAATATTTTAAAAAATTAATCATAACCACTATGTAAATTATTATTCAAGGCATCATTATAAGCAGTGTGTTAGTCTTAAATCAATTTTAGCCAGCATTTAGCAAAGTTGTCATATGCTCCTTTTATGGGAACACAGCTTGGGGAAGTTACTGAAACTTTATGTTTTGCTAAACTAACACTGATGTGCTTCAGTGAGAGAGAGATGTATTGTTGAAGCTGGACATCTAGAATTCAGAATTTATGGACTACAAGGACCTTTTGCAGAAACCACAAGATAAAGAGGAGACTAACAAAGACTCATATGTGTTGGAAAGTCCCTGCTGGAGGAAAAAGATACTAAAAAGACTAAAAATATGGACTAATNATGTATTGTTGAAGCTGGACATCTAGAATTCAGAATTTATGGACTACAAGGACCTTTTGCAGAAACCACAAGATAAAGAGGAGACTAACAAAGACTCATATGTGTTGGAAAGTCCCTGCTGGAGGAAAAAGATACTAAAAAGACTAAAAATATGGACTAATTAGCATAATAAGCAAGAAATCAACAGCCAATAGAAGATAGAATACTAATTAATGAAAGAGTTATGTAATTTAGAACCAATGAACATTAATTTCTTTGTTTGCTAACAATGTGTAAATAAGTGAAAAAGTTTTGTATCGATGTCTGTATGGAGGCTGGAATTTTGTTGGCCATGCACACACCTCCAGACCAAGGATGAAGTACTGCCTTACTTGTTAACACTGAAAAGACAGTGTTAGAGGATTTTATTTATCCTGACAATGTTGGGGGATTTAGTAACACAAGGATAGCAGAAGCATGCTGACAAGTAACACTGGCTTGCCCCTGTTTTTCCTGTTTTATATATTGCCTGGCTCACATCTGTTTGCACACTGCTGAAGCAGTGGTGTCACTGCAAAAAGCAAGTGCAGAGTGTGTTCTCCAGTGGGGTCTGGAGATACAAACACTGGCTCCACTGCAGTTTGTTGGTGGCTCCTTATCCTCTTCTGCAAGAGAGTAAGAGAAGGCTGTAGTCAGACCCATGTTGAAGCTGCTTGAGTGTCAGAGGCAATGAATGGATTTCTTTTGGGCCTGTTCAACAAATGCAGTATGGGCTGTGACTGTGTTCTAGTGATCATTTCAGCCGCAGCTGCTGCTGGGTGATGCCCGAAAGATGGGCTGGAAATAAATGCCCACAGACCGATGCCTGTAGAGCAGGTATTTGTTTATTGCAGCGCTGGTGGTGAGGGGATCTCTCCTCCTAACTCACCTGCCTTTGTCAGGTGCGGTGCTATATTTATACAGTAAAATTCTGCTTAACGTTGCTGTGCCATTACAGCATCATCACACACGCGCCGGAACTCATTTACATAGCGTGATCTCATGGTCATTAGATAATTCTTTGCACTGCGCATGCACTTCCCCAATTCGGGGGTCTTCAGGGGTCTTTGATGAAGGCTTCTAACGTCTTCTTCGCATTTGAACTTTTCAGCTCTGTCTTCGGGGCACGCGCAGTTGCGATGCTCTTTGGTCCATCTGGTTTCAACCGGCCTAAATTCTTTGTTTTGTGGATAATTGGCTTTGGCTTGCCAACTTCTCCTTAGTATGACACTTACTTATCTCTGAAGCTATACACCTGGTACGTTTTTATCTCTTTTCTTTTTCCCTATTCAGCATATAAGCAACTAGTCAACTATATACTAGCCATTACATTGCATATAAAGTTATTCATATTAGATTATATGGGTATTAAAAGTTATGATTCAGGTTATAAGCATAAAAAGTCATGATTTGCATTATATTGATATTAAGGTTACATAGATATCCTATAATTCAAGTTATATAAGCACTTCGTTGTTGCGACCTGAGTTATATAGACATCATAGGCCAGCAGCAGGCTGGAGGGGCATTCCTGGGTCTCTCCTCTCCACTGCGGTCCATGGTGTCTCCTCCTGCCAACTACCAGAAAAAGAGCCTGGCTGAAGCCCCACACATTCCTGGTGGGCTGTGTCAAGCCCTGGAGCCTTCTGCCCAGGCTGAGCTGCTTTGTGCCCTTAGCATCTCCCTGGGCAGTGAGCGTTTGTGCATCCTTCCCCTGCAGCAGTGTCCCCTACTGGTTGATGTCTCTCCTGTACTACAGAGGAGGGGAACATGTGGGTGTGGAAGGGGCAAACACCAATCATATTGGGTATATTTGGTCTGAGCAGTGCTCAGTCCTCGTGTGCTATATGTGTACATCTGTAAAAATGTTGCTGTCTGCACAGAACTGTGCCATGCTATCGATACATGTGACAGGATCCGAAATGCTGTCTGTGTATGGAATGCTCTGTGTAGCACCTGTTGTGTCCAACGCCCCAGTGCAGATGTAGGGAGTACTGAAGGTTAAGTTACCATAGCAGCCTGTTGCAGAGAAGGGTACCCACTGCAGGCGTATCATTGCAGATGAAGATACCATTACAGACCCCACTGAAAATGCAGATGCCATGTCAGATGCCAGGGGAGATGCAGAGCTGGCAGGAAAGAGACTGGCCTGACTGAACAGAGAAATTTGGCTGGAACTCAGGGAGAAAAAGAGAGTTTATCACCTCTGAAAAAAAGGGCAGAGAACTCAGGAGGACTACGGGGATGTTGTGGGGTTATGCAAAAAAGAAAGTTAGAAAGGTGAAAGCCCAGCTACAAATTAATCTGGCCGCTGCTGTAAGAGATAACAAAAAGTGTTACAAAAAGTCTACAGCTACATCCCTCTAATTAGTTGAGGCCCTTGAAGTGATCTTTCAAATGTCAGCAATCTGGGCACACAGATGGGTCAGCGCATTTGTTTTAGCATTCTTGTAAAGCCCTTGGCATGTTTTATCCCCAAATGATTTTTCTCTTTCCTTCACATTCCTTCCCTAAAAGAGGTGAATAAACCCAATGAGTAAAATCAGGACATCTTGAGGCAGAGGGATTGTCCAGAAAGGGCATTTGCTTCCAGCAGCATGCAGGGAAACAGGAACCCCGACAGAGTGATAACCAGTCCCCATGGTAACCTCTTGCTCCGTTTGTCCTGCCAGGTGACACCGGCCAAGCCCCAGGCACCAGCAGCCATTTGCTGTGCACAGCTCCTCCAGTGCTGAAACACGTTTAAAAAAGCAATACACCCCCAGAGGTTTTGTCTGCTCACCTTGAGCTGTGGGTAAGGATGATCTGATTTCCCCATTTCATTTTTGTGCCTCAACAAAAAATGTTGCAAGATTCAGACTAGAGGAGAGCCCTGAAATCAAAGAGAGTCTTCAACTGCACATCTTCACATGATTGTCTTAAACAGAGTTTGGATCCTTTTATTCCCTTCTGCCTGGAACAGTCCCATTCCTCATCTGAAAGATACTGTGAGTCTGGCTTCGGACAGCCCAATTTTGAGCTTTCCTTGTGAGAAAGGGGTTGATCAACAGTTAACTAATGTAAGCACGAGTTAACTATTAAGAGACAGCTAATGTTAATCACAAAAGAAGCAGGATTTGCCTTAATCTTGTCAAGATAAGAGGAACAAGGATCTGTTGAAAACCAGCACAAAAACCTCTGAACCATCCAGCGAAGGACTGCGTGTGCTCCGTAAGGAAAGGTGAAAAGTGCATTGTGAGGAAGACCACTAACCTTCATCAGAAAGACCCCCGAGGAAGAAGAGGAGCCTTCCTCAGTGCGACCACCAGGATACACAGCACATGCGTGGCACGAATGCTAATGTATTAATGACTTCCAAAAAGTAATTTGTATAACCACTCCCATCCCAAGGAATGTGATGAATATTCATAATTTTACCCATAATACTGGACTGTGTGGCGTGCTCTGTGTGTGCGTGTTTGGAGGAATGATCCCCCCACACCCAGCGCGCTGAATAAAGCAATACACGTTTCTCTGACTGTCTCTGAAGTGTCTCTTGGCCCAATTTGAGGCGATTCAGCCTCCACAGAAGGGCACTGTCCATTCCAGTTTCCACCCACCACTGAGCTCTCTTGTGTTTGCACTATACTTTTAAAAGACATTTTAAGTTTTGTGTCTAATGGGAACCCCTTGGGTAAGTCTGGGTGTGTGGCGGTGTGCCCTGTGGTCCCGGAATCGCCTCAGGCGATTACTTGGTATGATGAGGACCCCAGGGACACCGCCCTCGAACTTACCACTTTTTCTTCTTAAGTTAAATGTCATTCGCTTGTACCCACCCCTGTCTTCCCCTAAAACTGTCAATCGTTTAGTTGTCTCCACCCTTGTTCCACCCCTGGGCGGTCGGTTGCCACCCCTGGTTCACACCCCCTTGCCAATCAAGGATCCCTCTGGAAAGTTCTCCCC
>VXAZ01006773.1:0-52447 GCA_013399875.1 Gymnorhina tibicen | reverse complement strand
GGGAGGAAGAGACAGAGGGAGAGACATCGGCAGCTGAATTATTGCTGAATATATTTATAGATTTATTTAGTTATATAAGTACGTGGACATTTAGATAGGTAGATTGATATTTGTATCTGTTTATGTATATTTTTATATTTATGTCTGTATTTAGCTGTATTTTAATTTTGTGTAAGGTTGTATAGCCGCATAGTAAAACTGAAGTAGTTATATGTATATTTAGATATGGAAAGATAGGGATATTGATATTTTTATATGTATGTGTATGTATACAGTTACATCTGTAGTTAAATTTACCTGTATATATATGTGTGTATGTTTAGTCATATGTCTGTACTTATATTCACCTTTATGTATAGAGTTGTATAGCTGTATAGTTAAATGGATGTAGTTACAGGCATACGGATATTTAGAATAGTATATTGATATTTGTATATAGGGGGAGTTTTCTTTTTATATGTATATCTTTATAAATGTATTATACGTATTATATTTAATATGTAATTATATTTATGCCTGTATATTGTTATTATTTCAATGTATACAGCTATTTTAAAGTATGTATAGAGTTGTATGGTTATATAATTATGTTTATTTAGGTATAGGTGTAGGGTTATTTAAATAGCTATATTGGTGTTTTGTATTTGGTGTGTTTGTAATCAGACTCTATGGTTGTAACAGTCTGTAATAAATTAGTTTTGTTAAACTTAAAATGATATTTGTACATTAATTGATGGTGTAGTTGTAGAAATCTGTAATAAATTTAATTTTTTAACTTATTTTGATTTTTGTGTATTTATGTATCAGACATGGAAGTGTAACAATCTGCAATAAATTTAATGTTTAAACTGAAAGAAGCGTTAGTTTGTGTTTTTCGAATCAACGAGGAGATGTAAATATGATGATGTTGGAGGATTTTGGCAGGGAGGGAAGGGGACTGGGGGAAATTCTCCAGCCGTGCCCAGCAGATCCCGCAGCTGCAGTCAGGCTGGGCAGGGAAACGGCAGATTTGGGACGGCAGCAGAGCCACACGTTGGGGAAGAAGTCGCTGCAAAGGCCTGCTGAGAAAACGTGACTCCACTGAGCGTAGAACTGCAGGCAGGAGCTGCCCGGGGAGGAGAAATCATTCACAATGGAAGAAAGAGAGAAAATGTGGCAAAACAGCTGTGAGGATACTCCGGGAGGCTGATAAAATGCTCTGAAACACTGTCTAGGTATGTCTTCAGCAAAGATAATTTGTTAAAAATTGAACACATTCCATGAAAGATAGATTGCACTTTCCCCTTCACTTACCTTGCTGTGGAAGTGGAAGATGTCCTTATTACTGAGAATTTTTGCCCTTCAGCAGCTCCCTCACTCCCATTAAATAAAAGATTATGTACTACCTCTTGTCACCATAAATGAAAACAGCCCTGGCCTCGTGACAGCGTTTGCAAAGTCTTCCCTCCTCCTGCCCCCACATCTCACCAACTGAACCATCCCCTCCTGGCCAAACTGTGCCTGAGGTGAGTGAGGGCTCCAGGAACTCAGGAGGGTGCAATACCACCACAGGTGGGAAGGTTTTGCAAAGCTTCCTAAATATCAGTGAACTCTGGATTTGCCAGTCTTCCCCTGGAATACTGTTCTACTCATGAATGATCTTGGAGGATGCTGTGCCTCCAGCTCACTCAAGTAAAGTTTGTTTTCTTCATGGCTTGAATAGAAGAAAATGAAAATTGTTATTTTTAAAGTGAAATTTGGGGTTTGGTGCAGCTGGGTTTGCTCCATGATTTGCTGTGGAAAGCAGAGTAAAAGCTTTAAATTCCCAACAGAAGCTGACTAGCAGCCCACACAGAGACCTGAATGAGGCCCAGGTGTGCTTGCTGCACGCTGGTACAAGGGAAAAGTTGGAACAAAGTCCCCTTTTATTGCAGATTGAGCCTCTGTGTACTGTTGTCTTCAGGGCTGTGTGTGGTAAAACATGGTGATCCAGCCAGAAACTGTGGCTACGTGAGTTCTAACAGTGACCTGCTTCTCCAGAGTGAGGGACAAGGCCAGCCCGAAAGCCTGAAAGGTGTTCTTGGTACTGGAGAAGGCCAGGCTGTCCTTGTGCAGGGATGGCCTCCAAAGGGGACCTTCACGCCTTGTGCTGCTGGCAAAGGGCAGCTGGTGGCCTTCCACAAAGTGCTTCCTTTGTGCAGCTCTTTGAAATGCTCCAGCCAGCATCAGTTCCTGCTGCTCACGCCAGCCCCTTTCCAGGCAGGAGGAATTTTGTGTAGGCAGCCTGACAGCTTGGTGGCAGGAGAATAAAATACTCAGCTGAGTGTTATCAACTCTCTGTCAGAAGCTGCACCCTCAGCCCCGTATCTCTTTGTGACGGTTTAGGCCAAATTCAGGGAAATGTCCAAAAGGAGCGTCTCCTCAAAGGAAGGCAGGTTACAAACCACCCCTTCCCCCACTTGGGTTCAGGAAAAAACAAATTTTCCTCAGAGGAAAGTGAAGGAGAAAATAAAACTATTTATTTAACAAACACACAGGAAAACAATACTAATAATGCTAAATAATAAAATCTCTTGCTCTGGAGAGAAAACCTGAAAGATTTTAGAGTCCTTCTGTGGGCGTGGTCTCTCTCCTCCTCCTCGGAGCTGGGTCGGCGTGGGGGGCCCCCCTCCAGGCCGGTGGAAGGTCCCCCGGTGGGGTTCTGATGTTCTGGTGTTCTGAACAAGTCCAGAAGAGAAGAAGGGAAAAAAAACCCGAAGTCCCAAGAGGAAAAAACTCAACTCTCCGTCCCTCTCCGAAGAAACAGAGCCGAAGAAGCTGATCGAAAAGCCAGAAGAAAAAAAGTGCTTCCTCTGCCCGCCGCAGCAGTAGCTAATCTCCGTGTCCTTGAAGCACAAACTGTTTTGAAAAGTTTGCTCAGTTTTTTCTCTGTCTCTTGCATCCAGTTTTAAAGGCATAGAAAGGCTCAGGAATCATGTCTGGGCATAGAGTGGTGGTAGGGGATACAACAGCACAGTCACCCCAAGACACTCTTCCAGTTGTCTTAGACATGGAGGAAGTGGCAGGAAATCACTGATCCTGGAAGGGAAAGCGGAAGAAGGAAAGGCAGTAGCTGGTCCCTGGGGCCTTGGGAGCAGTGAGAGCCATCCAAAAGAGGACCATTGCTGAGTTGTGGAGATAAGAGTGACCAACCCAGCAAACCTCTGCATGAGACTGGAGCCATCTGTGAATATGAGCATGGAAATCTGACCTTGTAAAACAGAGAGAAGGTGTCCTTGGGTATTTGCCAAAGCTTGGACGGGGTCTGAACTACCTGGGCTAATGGAAGGTGACCCTGCCCATGGCAGAGGGCTTGGATCTAGACGGTCTTTAAGGTCCCTTCTAGCTCAAGCCCTTCTGTGAGTCTGTGAATTACAAACCCACAATGACAAAGAGAACACAGCAAACCTGGGTCCCCTGCTACATTACTGGAGGTTGCTTGTAGTCACTTGGAGAGAGGTGTGGATTTGGAGAGATTTTCATGGTCCTACAGTATTTATGTGTGACTTTCCCTGGTTCAGAGCAACAACAGACGCCACAACAGGCTATTTGCAAGCACAGAACTGGTTAAGCTGCCTGTGAACCTGATGGGAGAAGTGTGTTCGTGTTATTGCAGTGTTTACCCTGTACAGGTGAGATTTGGTTTTCTTTTGGAATATGCGATGTTCATGCACAATGCTTATATATGCATAAATACTGGCTTTAAATCCAAATTCCCTCTTCACACAAGGATGTGTAATCCATCAGAAGTATTTAACAAGGAGCCATATTAGCTTTGGGCTTGATGGTATGGGTTGTTGAAAGTGTGTGATGAGTAATGGTAGCTCTAACAAATACCACTCTTGTTAATTTGGGTTTGTCCTTTATCAAGGATAAAGAAATCACTTACTTACGGCAGAGACTAAATGCAGTTCCTTAATACAGATGAGAATTGTGCAGTTCAGGCAGATTAAAGGTGGAGTTTTCTGTTACTGGGAAAAGACAATCTAGATAACCTGTTTGCTGCACATCCTGGAGGAGGCTTTGCAGTTAAGAATGGAAAGGAATAAACCATTTCTCTTAAGAAGTATCTTGAAAGAGCTGTTTTGTATTATCCAAAGCAGCTACACTGATATTGACCTCCACAATTAAAAATGCACAACAACCACTCACGTAACTTAAGCTGGCCACAATTCAGAGCTGCAATTCGAAAATCTCATCAAATATGTTGCTATACTGTAAACAATGAAGGAGAGCAGAAATACCAACATTTTTCATCAGCCTTTTGGGTTGGAAAGACCATTTAATTGATGCTCCCTTAGCTGTCAGCCTAAACTCTGCCGTGCAAACCTTAGGTCTATGTTGGACCTTATGTACTTCTTTAGAACCAACTCAGGTGCAAACCTGGTGTAAAACCCTCCACACATCACACTGATTTAGAGTGACACAACTTCACTCTTCCAGCACAGAATTTACTTTACATGCTCCTGCAAGTCCCTCTGCATTACAGAAGCTGAAAGTCACTTCCTCAGCAGAAGCAAAATCAGTGCCTTGCTCTCTGGAAGTGGCAGGATTTTACACACCTGTCCTGGCAGACAACAGGGAAGCCAATTTGTTTATATTATACCATTACCTCTAAATATTTGGTTTGAGAGCAAAAGGAAAATGTTAATTTAAGAAGTAATTTTTGCCTAGTTTTTTTTTTTGACATGAGGACAAACCGTGGTCTGCTGCAAGAGCAACACTGTCCCTGTGGGCATAAGCCCCCTGGAGGATGAACAGACTGCTGTCCCAGAGGTCACATCTGCAGGATGAAAACCCACCGTGCCATTAATTTGATGCAAAGTAAACACAAGTGGCACAGCTCTTCATCCTCAGGAAAGACTTGCCATTGCAGAGGTGTTATTATCAGACTCGGCTCCTGTTTACAAGTGTTGTTGAATTGTCAGACAAATCAGCCACCCCTCCTTCTCTTGTCCTTCTTGGCCTCTGGCTGCTGAGCTGCTGCTGAGAAAGGGAGAGGCAGAGTCCTTAAGGGTAAAGAGAGACTTTCCAACAGGAAGAAGCTTCCTCCTTTATTTTGTTTTCCAGTGACAGTCGAGGGGTTTGTCTTCAATCTCTGTGTCAGCAGAGAAGTTGTGCTTGCCCATCATGCCTAGGACCTGAAGAACCTGGATTTTCATTGGTGCAAAACCCAGAGTGACCTGACCTTCTGCAGGAATATGGAGAGAAGAGTCAAAAGGGATTCCTGGAATGCTTTAATAAGCAGATAATGGTATTAAACATATATAGATCAAAAGGCATAAAAGCTCATAATGCATATACAACTGATGGAAACCTAATCAACAAGAAGTATTTTATTGTAATAAACAGTGAGGATTGCAGATCACAGGAAAAGAGGTTTCTGGTGGGAGGAACACTGGTTTTAAAGGTAGGACCAGCTCTTGAGGTTTGATTTGTTCCCTCTTTCAGACCACAGAGAAGTCTTGGTGTTCCTGAGTAGAATCTGGTCCCCGAAGTTTGAGAATAGGGTGTGATAAGATCACCAGAGTATTTTATCTGTATCTAGGAAGCAGCCCTGCAGAGCTTCCCTTTGGCTCTGATTGAAAGTAGAAGTCCTGTTTTTACTAAGAATTTTGATCTCTCGGTGTTTTGGAGGAAGAAAAAGAAAACAACAAACCACCCCAAGTCTATATTAAGGTGAAGTGTAGCACAGAGGGCTAAGAGTTCCCCAAGGCAAGAGACCCCCATGTAATTTAAGCTGTTCTTTCCCTAATAGCAATAACTTCCCATTACATGTTGATTTCACCAAGCACCAGCAGAGTAAGTCAGATTCTCTTTTCTTGTTCTGGCCTGTCACGTGTCACTAAGGAAAGGCGAGGCTGTGTTATTCTCAGCTAGATTTTAAAGTCTTCAGAAGTCAAAACTTATTCAAGTCAGGTTCATAAACACTGTAACTTACAGAGTTCTAAAATCTTGTATCCTTTTATATTTGCCTGGAGATTTGAGCTCGTTCCTTGACAAGAAGAAAAGACTATGTATGGGAGTAATCCTTTTTTTGATATTAAACATTTTTCAACAGAAAAGGGATAAAAAGGCCTTTGAACACATCTTTACTTACAAGAAAGCTGGGTGCTGCAGCAAATACTTACCAGGACAAAAAGGCATGGGCTGTCATTTTCTATGTTATGATGTGTGCATGAAATAGTGTCACTAAGCCTCTGTTTTCAGGACTATAAAAACACACAGTATAATGTGAATCTCTATTTAATGTCCTTAACAGTGCAACTTATGCTGGATTCTAAGAGCTCTGTTCAATTACTTTAATGCTTTGATCATTAACCATAGCACTCAGTGTTTAGCAGATATTTGGTCTTGAAGGAAAACTTTTTACTAATTTTTTTCCTATCTCTTTTAAAACTCACTAGATTTAGTTAATATCAAGAGCTAGAAAGCTAAAGCATGTGGGAAAGGGCTACTTATTGTAGCAAACATATATGTTGTCAGAAAAGATCCTTTAGATAAAATCAGCATTTCAGGACTCTAGCCTCTCCCTCTCTCCCTTTCTCTTTCCCTTTCCTCTTTCTTTTCCCTTTTCCCTTTCCCTTCCCCATTTCCACTTCCCCCTTCCCTCTTCACTCCTATTGTCTCTTCTTTTCACAGATAGAGGTTTTTATAATCTGTCCCCTTCAAAGTAATTTACCACCCCTTCATTAACTCTGCCAGATGCTGTTTGAAGGTGTTCTCGCCATTCTCTGAGAGCCATCTCTACACCATCCTGCCCCTGCAGATGCTCTTGCTTGGTGGCAGAGGCTGTCACAGCCCTGCCAACAACTGTGAAGCCAGAGCTGCAGAATTTGTCATTGCTGGCCTGAAGTGCTACCCCTGGAGTGGAAATAGCAGTAGGAGCTCATGCTCTGCCTCCCCGTGCTGACAAATCCCTGGAATCCCTTCTGCTGTGCTCAGGGTCTGTGGCAGCATTACCAGAGAAGATAGAGGATGTGGCAAATCCTCAGGGACACCTTGGGCTGTGGCTCTGGGCAGCAGGACCCTCCCTTGGCCAATGGTCAGCTCTGCAGAGAGGTATCGCCACACTCCTCAAAACACTCATTGCTTTTTGGGGGAAATCTCTTCAGCTTTAGTCGCTTATGACTCAGAAGGAGGCCAAAGACTCAACCCTCTTTTTTCGATAAAGCAGACGATGGGCAGTTCCTCAGTCCATGGAATAAAAAATAAATTCTTTTGACCTAAGTAGCCTCCAAGCACATACTTTGTAAGGGAATTACTTTCCCACTCATGGTGCACTCTCCCTCTTTTACTGCTAACAAAATCCCAGTGCTCGATGCAAACAGCCCCAGGATATTTTCATGAATAGCTCATAAAATAGCTGACAACCAGCCTCTTGAGAAAAGCAAAGTGTGTTTTCTAATATAACCAATTCGTTTGAGTTGTGAATGTTTTGCGTTTGCAACTGAGGCCCTGTAAGCAATTCTAATCGTTGTCAGTAGGTGAGGTACTTACGAACAAAGAATTAAGTTTTACATGGCATTTCCTCATGGGTAATGGTCATAAAAAAGAATGGATGTTTGGAGAGTGTGTTATTATAATGTGGTATGTTCAAGGTATGACACACATATACACAGAGACTACAACATCTCTTCTTTATGCTTTTCTTTTATAAATACGTAACTCTAAGAATTTATAATTTTTATTTGGCATAAAAGGTCAAAGATTCAGTAGTAAACACTTTTCCAGCCTCCTGGACCTCCAGTTTGGCCATCCAGGGCCATAGGGTGCTACTTCAAAAGCTATTTTTCAGTCAACAGTATCAGGCATAGGCTCCAGGGCACCAGCCTGCCCTCTTTGTGTGTCATCAGCAATAGAAACGAGTTTCTTCCAGTTCCCAAATGTCAAAAATTATTTATTTTTGCATGCAAAATGATGACTTTTGCTGATATTAGTAACATTTCACAGGGTCAAAGCTGATTAAGATTTCTGAAGTTTTACAAAATAGAGATGTAAATGTCACAGAAAGCATAGTAAGGATGAAGGTTTAATCACCCTGAAAAAAAACCCTCTCTTTCTGAAGTATTCATAGAATCACAGCTTGATCCAGAGTCCACTGATGACACCTTACCCTGCCAATGAGCCATCCTGGAAATGCAGAGCATGCCAGCCCCAGACCTGGTTCTATGGCACGTATTTATGCACAGTTATCTCCAAAAGCTGCAGCAGCACAAGCAAAAGTCACAGCAAAGCCCGTTCTGAGGATGGCTTGGGGGATCCTCCACACTATTCCAACTGCACAGGAAAAGCAGGTTCTCCCATGGCAGCAGGTTGATGACTCCCACGTCCCCTCAGCCTCGTGCTGTCACTGTCCTGTACCTTCTGTGTTCTGAGCCAGGAAATGTGACACTCTGGTGCTACCAGGGACATGATTTCTGCTTTGGCCAGACACTGCAGTGTCTCCAGGCTCCCCTGGGCTCCGTGCAGCCCAGGCCACTCCAGCCCTGGGGCAGCTCTCTCACAAAAAGGAGAGCACGGCCTGGTTTGGTGCAGCTTCTCTTCAGCTCACAGTGCCAGGAGTCCTTTTGGGTGGGGTGAAGCCCCGTGGCTGCACCGGTGCTGGGACAAAGTGCAGGGACAGCACAGGGACAGAGGCCAGCCTGGGCACAGGTCACTGCAGGGTCCCTCAGCTTCATCGGGTACAGACAGTTCTGGAGACAACAAAATCCCCAGAACTGCAGAACTGGGAACCAAGGGGACAAAGGGGAGCTTGTGGGCAGACTTCGAGGAGAAAACCTATAAAAACAAACTCAGGTGGACCCAACTACAGGTAGGAAGGGGTTACCAACATCAGTGTGCTCCTCCTCCCAAGGAAGAGGAGGAAACCCCCACCAATACCATCACAAACCTCCCAGCAAGAGACCCAGGACACTGATGGCTCCCTGCGAGCCCCAGGCTGTGGCTGTGAGCTGTGGGACCTGGGAAAGCATTTGAAGGGCCAGCACAGCACAGAGAGGTGCTGGGGGTGTTTCTGTACTCAGCTCTCACTGCGCTACTGGGGCTCTTCAGCATCAATTCATCCCAGGGCTGTGTGACTGGCACAAGTGCTCCAGGGGTAGCGCCATCGCTGTGTGTCATTACAGTTCCTGCATGTGCTCATAGCCCAAATGCACGACACTTTATCAGGCACTTCCTCTTCCTTTTGATAGTAATGCATTTAAAGGGTTTAATGGGGATTTATTTGATTTAGACATTTTGTAACAAGCATACTGAAGTAAGAGGTTGGCACTAAATTTTGAATCAATGCCATAATTATAGAATGCGTTCCCAAACAAAGTCAATTAATATCTATTATTTCCTACTCCTGTTGTTTGAGCTGAAATTTGACTTGCACTCCATTTATTGCAAAATGAGACATTTTCCAAACCTTCTTAACATTTATCAACGCTTACCAATCTTTTTATTTTAACCTAATCTGCTCTTTGAGACCAAAATATATAACCCTTCTGAACAACAAAAAAAAGTCTCCGTATTTTAGATCACGTCACATCTAAATTCCAAGTAAAAGACATCTGAGCTTCATTTATCCTTTTCTGACTGCATCCTGCCCTATTCAAAGGCATCATGTAAACATCATTTAGTGCACCATTTTGGATGGTTAGTGGAGTTGCAGACTGGTGGGGGGAGTGCAACACATGTACATACATCTTTGCCAACTGCTCATGGCAACCTCAAACTCAAGCTTAACATTTCCTTGTCCCAGCAGTTGAGCAGCAACATTAATTCAGCTCCCATGAATCCAGAAACTGTTTAAACCAACATAAAATGTGTAATTAACAAATAGGCACCCTCGGCATTGTTCTGGTGATTATGAACAGAAAATCATGTCCTACAGGAACTGGAAATGTGTAGGCTGTGCAATGGAGAACACTGGGTGTTCAGATGGCAGAGGCACTAGAAATATGCAAAAAGTGCTGGCTTCAGTCTTACGTATCTCTATGTTACCTCAAATTTATGGACAAGAAGCACTTTGCTCCTATTTACAGCACAGCTGAGTGTACAGCCCTTTCACGCTATGAAAGAACATGACTCTGTCAAGGGAATATCTGAATGGTTCATGAGTCTGAAGAACAAATTGGCCAGATTTTCCTTTCTCTCTTTCATCTCAGTATTTTTGCCCTTTAATAAGAAGCCAGGCATTTTCTCTCCCCCATCAGTGGCCAGGCTCGTTTCTGTGTCATTTATCTGCCAGCACATATCCATGGACTTGGAGATGCTCACCTCCAGGAAGCTGGAGCTGGGTTTGGGCTCACCTCCAGGCTCTGGCTGGGTTTGGGCGACAGCTTGGCTGTTTTTAACCTTGCAAGCAGCACTAGTTTCTCCTGGCGTTTTCTGGGAAGAGCTGAGTGCAGCACTGGGAATGTTCTCCAAAAGAACCTCAGCCTTCTGCCATGTGCTGCTTCCATGGAGCAAATCCAGGGGTGCCACATGACCGCTGGCTTTTCATCAGACAAAATGCTGGGAAGGCAACCCACACAGTGTCCTGCAACTGAAATGGGCTGAGGGCTGACCCTCTGTTCTGCCCTCCAGAGAAATGCAAGCACAGGATCTGGTGGCTGCACCTCAAACCGCATCTGTCACCACGTCCTGAACTGGAGCATGTACCCCAACTCCCCTTCATGGCGATTCCCCGACAAAAGCCAAGATCAGCTTCTCCCACGCTGTGTTAGGAACTCGTTGGCTGGAGGCCTGACCCCGAAGTGTGTTAAACGGTGACGCAGCAATCCCACGGATCTCAGGGGTTGTATTTACACAGCCTCACGTGTCAGTGCTGACCAAGAACTCTGTGCTCACCTCACCTCAGTGGAGATGTGTCCGTGTGCAAGGAACACACCTGGAAAAGGGGGGCGGAGTGTGGATCCATGGCATGTTAGTGTCAACTGCTCTAATTAATGGTAGGCCTGGAAAGCTGGACTTGATGATCTTGGAGGTCTTTTCCAACCTTAATGATCCTATGATTCTGTGACTGTTGGGGCACCATCTTGGCCATACTGCAGAAAATAGAACCAAACACAGCAAAAACCAGAGGAGGTTTCACACCACTTCAGCCTGATATTTCATGCTGTATGCCTGGTAGCAAGTTGAGACATTTTAATAGATCTTCCACCATTATATTTTAAGGTGACAGCACCTAAAATATTTTCCAAAAATGGCCCAGTGCAATTTTATTGTCATACAATCATCCAAGTTAAGGAATATATTTTTGAAAAGTAGCTCATTACAAAGCCCTTTATTGTATTCTGGTGTTGACAAGGATACCAGGATTTATGGTAAATGCCTTCCATAGGCAAGCCATGACTCTGCTGTACCAGGAAATAATCACAGGGACTGAGTTCTATTTCTGTAATTTGCTCCTATGATAAGCAGAATGTCAGTTTAAGCCCCAGAGGTTTTGTAATCATACCATCTATGCAAGAATACAGCTAATTTTGAGGTCCATCTTGCTTCCACTGCACTCTGAGGTCTACCTAGCAGCTGAAGGAAAATGCTCTGTTGCAAAAAAAACCTGGCGTCTGAGAACGGCACACTGATTGCTGGCAAATGTTAAGGCTTCAATTCTTCATTAAAAAGGCAGCACTGATGACCAGTATTCTGCTTTATGTGTCCTCACAACTTATCTGGTGGAAGTCTGACTGTCCAAGAGAAGTTTCCTTACTTGTCAACCAAATATACCAATGTCCAACAGCTATCAGCAAAACTTCATCTGAGCTACTAAATATTGGGAATTCCCCAATGTTCTTCTTTGAGGAACTGTCTGTAATTCTGACTGCACCTGTGTCAATTATCACTGGATCCAGTACAGCTCAACCAGAACAGACACCAAAAACCTGTGGAAGAGCTAAAGCAGCACCTGGATTGAGGGGGGAATTTCCCTGGAATCTCAGAATGACTCACCACTCAGGTGAGTGGTCAAAGGACGAGCCAAAGCTGAAAGATGGGCACTGCTGAGATGTGCCAACAGGCGTAACAAAAGAGGAGGCTCCGCGTGCTTTTCCTGCATCCAGGTACTTGCTCCCATCTCTCACCTGCATTGGATCTGCATCGGCGTGAGCACAGCTGGGCACTGAGAGAACTGAAAAACAGCCTGGAAAATAGAGTGGTGAACGTGGCCCCCTGCTCCAAGGATACAAGCACAGAACAGCCCAGGGTGGGAGGGTCCAACTTTTTGTGAGAAGGGGAGGGAGTCTCAGAGAGATTGCCTGCAACCCTGTCACGCTGCATCTTGGAAACCGCCAGCAAGGGGGACTCTGCCACACCCCTGGGGAGGCTGTTGCAGCAAATGCTTGTTCCTACTGCAAGAATTGCTTTCTTACATTGACACAAAACCCCTCCCCATGTTACCTGTGCTATTGCTCCTTGTCTTCTCCACGTGGCTCTTTGTGAGCAGAGATGCTCTGTCCCCTTTGTATCTCTGCTGTAAGTGCTGGAGTAATGGGATGAACCTCATGTTCTCCAGGGAGAAAAGACCCAGCTGCTCCAGTCTTCCTTCACAGCACAGGTTCTCCAGCCCTTTGATCATCTCTGTCCCTCCTTTGGACCCTCTCCAGTCTGTAAGAGCAGCAGGGGAGAACAGAGCACTGCAGGGAGAACCATAGTCCAAATTCAGTGGAAGCACAAACTTACGCTCAGTGAATGTGACCTTGGCTGTTGCTGGAAGAGTTCAGGAGATGTTTGGAGGAAGCAAGAATGGAAATGGAAAAGGAATAATAAAAATAAAAATGAAAATTAATAATTTTAAAAGGAAACAGAAATGAAAAAGAGAGAGGAAGAAAATTATCCCTAATGATACTTTTCTACTGAGAATTTCTGGCCGTGGAGCACTGTTACAGCTGGCATCAGAGAAAGAGGAGCAATTATCTCCGACATGAGAACTTTGCCTATTGTGCTAACTCTGTCCTCCACTGCTCAGGCTCCATTCAGGCTCAATGGCTTGTTTGCAAATCAGCCAGTTTTCCTTCTTTCCAAAAGGGACTGATGACACAGTGTGTGGTTATCAGTTTCCCTTGGACAAAGCAAGATAAGCTTCTTCCTGACTGACCTGAGCGGGAAGGGAGCTGCTCTAGAAATGCTCAGTGCCGAAGGACCTCCACCACTCTCTGTATCTGCTGCAAAGTTTGGACAGCTGCTTACAAACTAATGACCTCTCTTCATCAGTGCTTCAACCTGAACATAACTCATGTTAGTCTTATAGAAACAATTTAAAGAGAAAAGCAGTTTAAACTGCTTCTGTACTCTCAACTTAATTGTTTTCTTACCAAAATGTCAGAGACCTTGCCCTTCTTTTAAAATAAAAACAAACATAGAAAGGATTCTCTGTTCTCTCTACACACAAAATGTAGATATTTCCCTACCTGAGAACTAAAAAGTATTTACTATTCTCTTCATAGATTTTTGAGAAGTGAAATTAAAGTATTAATATGCCATAATTTGAGGACCAACCCTGTTGGGACAGGAATAGGTTCCACGTTTGCTTGAAAGAAAAGAGCATGACCTAAACATTTCACACATTTACTTGTCTTCATCCTGGGCTCACCTCTTGAAAATGTCATTTCGCCTTTCACTGTGTTGGTCACAAGACTCCATGTCACTGTTTTGGAATGGATATTCTTGTTCTGAGCAGGGAGATAAGACATATTCAGAAGTAATCATAAACCCAGCAATACAAAACAATACAAAACAATAGATCCTTTTAAAAATTTTTATTGTTATCTGAGCTAAACAGAAACAATGCAATGAAAATTTAAAAAAACACCAACCCTATAGTTGGCACACAATCCAGTAATTATGTTGTGTAGTCATTAATAAGTTGATTACAGGAAGACCATAATTTTCACCGGCACCATTAAAATGGCACAGCACAAATTTTGCGAGACACTTTGGAACAGCTCATGGATGTCTCCCAGCGAGCACTGAGCTGGGTTTTGAATTCAATGATGCTGTAGTGATTTGTACCATCTGAGTTCTAGCTCATTGTCTTTTGTAATCTAGTTGTGTCTGCAATTTCCATTTTAATTAATTCCATCTTAGAGTTTCCTCGATATGCCTTTGTGAAAAATTCAGCTGCTAATCAGCATTAACGCAAAGTTATCACTCTCATCACTGGATTTCTGGGAATCTTGTATAGCTCTAGTGTTTAAATACTCTACTGTTTAAATGCCTAATGTTCTAATGTTTAAATACTCACTCCAGACCTTTCAACAAGCTGCTTTCTTTAAAGGAAGAACCAAGAACACTGAACAAATACTAATAACTGGTTTGGAAAATCTGTTAATGAACACAGATATGCTCTGTGTGGGTTTGATGATGACCCTTACCCTCTCTTTTGTGAGACAGAATAACTCCAATTCTTTGCTGTTTTCTTGCATCTTTTCAAATGCAAATAATATGAATATTCTTCCCTTTCATCACAACCACAGGGTAAGAAGACAAAATAGACAATGCTAAGTTTCTCGCTCTGATAAAGACATCAAACAGAAAGGCCAGATTCAAATTCTGTTATTAATTTCTAAATTGTACCAGAATCCAGAGATCAGAGAAGGTTTAAAATACGGTAGCCATTGCTACAGGACGGGGGTGTATCTATGTGCACCCTGCTCTGCATTGCATACTTAAACTCTGTTTTCTGAGACATATTCATTTAGCAGTCGTGCAATCCAAAGTCATGCTCAGATTTGCATGTTGTTTAGCAGTTTTGTAAATCTCAGCCTGAAAACATCCAGATTGTGGTTCCATCTCCTCAGGGCATTCATTTAGGGACATGCACAGTGCAGAGCATGTGAATTAAATCCACTGAAACCAACAAAAGTGCCCACACACTTGAATTTACAAACCTGTGGTACCAGGCTGAACTGGGCCCCTGAAATCACTCATCATGTATGGTTTTGCCATTCCCTTTCTGCTACAGAGTAAAGCCAAAGTAAAATATGACTTTTAGGCTGATTTTTGTGACAGACACATGCAGCTTTTGAACCACCAAAGATCCCCCTCTCTCTCTGGCAACCTAGGCACTCTGGTGCTTAGGAAGAAGGGGCAGAAATTTTGGTCTGGCTCATTTGCTAAGGATTTGCTTTTCATCTTATGTGGTTCATGGCTGTCTGATTGCATTGTACCCCATATGCCAGAACTTAAATTATAAATAAAGAAAATAAGTATTTACTTCTGCAAATTAAGGACAAAAAGAAAGAAAGAAAAAAGAAACTCTATAAAAATGTTCTGTCCTGTTGGGCCATCATATCTAAATGATTGTGGCAGGTAGAAGTTGATGGATGATATGTCAGACGTGAGTTGGGGAATGGTGTGCAACCTTTCCAGCTAATAAATTATAATTTATAAAACTGAAGGACATTATAATTCTTTTGGTGTAGTGTCATTTGGCAGTCCTTTTTTTTTTATTTACACCATGCTCAAGAAAGTATCTCTTGATATTTGAGCTTGATAAATGGAGAAATTACTGATAAAAAAGAGGCATCCAGTCTCAGTTTGTATAGACATGCTCCCATATCTCCTGGAGGAGCTGGAAACACCAGGTGTCCTCAGCCTTGCTCAATCCAAACCTCTCTTTAGTGAAGGACAGCTTGACAGCTTTTTCTAACACTCCTCCCACCCCGCTGACATTCCCTCAGACAACAGGCTGCTCCAAAAAACAAGTAAAACATTCTAAAGAGTAGGGGTGACTCTGGGAGTGGTGATGGATGAAGTCTATGCTGTGCATACATTACCATCTGTTAAAAAATTGCATCTTTTGCAAGCTTTACCATCCTAGAGAGAATGCTGAGGTGTGTCAGGGACAGGGGTGTGAGGCACAGTCAGCTCCTGCTAAGATGTTGGTCCCCAAAAGGCTGAGATAACTGTGAAAACATCAGATTTTGCAGCATAAAACATTGCTGACGTCCCTTTATCTGACTAATAGAAGGTCAGTCAACAAAACCCGTAAAGACCATGGCAGACAATGAGAAAGTGCAGAAAGCTTAGATGTTCTGGGTCATCTGAAGTTGTACATTCATCACAGCTGTTTGAAGCTCACTGTGACTAATAACTCCAGGAGAGACTCACATGGAAAAGCCTTCATCTCCATGGGAGTTGAAGTGGGAAGCAAGGTAACTAATTTTGACACTGGGACAAAATCCCACTTTATCCAGTTGGACATTCTGCCACATATATATGTGCTCCATTTCTCAGAAAAGCCAAATGGTTCTCCAGTTCCTGCAGCATTTCAAAGGGGAATTGCATTAAAGGGGAACGTTCTCTGTCTCTGCTGGCTTTGGGTTTATAATTTTATTGAAAACATTTTATTACTGGTAGGACTTCATACCCAAGCAGTGCTAGGGAAAAGTCTCACGTTGCTGTGAAGTGCTACAGTCTGTGATGGTGGGACACTGCTGACAGAACAAGATCCCACGTTTGTAAGGTTCAGCAGACTCCAGCTAAGGGAAGTATTTATAAAAATGCTGCCACATCAACTGCTATTTTCCTGGCACAGCTTTGCCTCAATTGCTTTACCTCAGTTGCTTTACCTCAAATCATCCTCTTGAATGCCACACAAAAAGTGTTTTCTTGTTCTCCTTTTGACATCTAGAGGTAAATTTTTCTTTTACACAGATGCATATCCAGACTAAAGGTATCAGCTTCTTTCAGTTTCCTGTGTTTAAGGCAAGAGTTCTATGAAATGATACTAGATGTTTGCATTTATAAAAACAGTTGAAAAAACATTTCTTTCCTTTGTGTGTATCTGTAATCACTGTACCTTTAAAAAAGTGATGGAGAAGTCATCCTAGGATGTTGATCCTAGGATTAAAGTGACCTGTGTACAGGGGATGAGCTAGAAAAGTTGAAAAATCACATGAAAGAGTAGATTTCTCTGAGCACAGAACATGAAATATTAAACAACATAATTAATGTCAGAACATTTACCATTTTCAGTCCGTCAGAGACAAGAGAAAGAATAATAAATTGGATTACATTCTCTATATATCAAACTGTCCAGAGCAAGGGAGGGGGTGTGTGTCTGTGCAGTGGCCTGGAGCTGAGACTGGGGGAAGGAAGTATCTTAAAATGCACAAGAATGAAGGGGACACAGACAAAGAATTAAATGTTGGACATGCATTTGGCACAGATATCAAGGCAAGGAAGTTTTGGTCCTAAATTCTGTCTCTAATGGGAAAATACAGGAGAGATGCAAAATGAGCAGAAAGATTTTCTCAGCAAGACCTCTGGAAGCTCTCTAAAACAAAAATCTCAAAGGTATGCTTATGTTTCTCACTGCCTTATACAGCTAAATGTGGATATTTTCTTGTTGATTTAGGTGATTGACTGTAGGATCTATGCCCTCAATCAGCAGGATCTCAGAAAATTTAAGACATTTGCCATGTGTCATCTGTACCTGCCTTACCCAAGGACAGCATCCTCCACAAAGTCAAAGAGGTATAGGAAACATCCACTTGAAACAATGACAGTCATCAGTTTTACTCAAGCAGAGATTTTTCTTTTTCTCCTCAGACCCTTTACATAGAAAGGGCCTGGTTTATTCGAACATCTTAGGGATCCTAGAAGAGGAACACAGTCAACAGAATTACCTGCAAATATGTAAAGGGTAGCTAAAAGGAAGGGAGGGATTTCTTTGCCACTTCTGTGGTGAAAAGGGCAGGACATAAACTTCAGCAGATGAGTTTTAGGTATACCATGAGGAAGCATTTGCTAACAGTCATAATGACAAAGTCCTCAGAGAGATTTTCATGGAAATTTTCCATTGATTCCAGGCGTGACTTGTCCAAAGTGACTGATGATAACTGAATTTCTACTGTTAATCTACAACAGATCCTACCTCACTTTTCTAGTTCTTCCTCTACTCTCTTTCCTAATCCCACTAATTCTAATGTCTAAATCCACTAATTCTTCATCAGTCAAAAATTCAGAGCATGGCTGTCTTCCCCTAAATTGAATCTGCACTGGACAGACAAAACCATCACTGGCGTTAGGTGTCCCTAAGCTGAGTTTTCTAACACTGAAGGCACTTCACTGAGTAGAATAGAATAGACTAAGACTTCTTCATTTAAAATGGACCTACAAACACCATCTGATGCAACTGCCTGACTCCTTCAGTGCTGAGCAGAAGTGAAAACAGGTTGTTAAATACAATGTCCAAATGCCTCTGAAAGAGTGATAGGTTTGGGGCATTGACCACCACTTGAGGAAACCTGTTGCAGTGTTTGGCCCCTTTGTCCCTAAAGAAATGCTTCCTTGTGTTAAGTCTGAACCTCTCCTGGTGCAGCTTTGAATCACTCACTCCTGCCCTGTCACTGGATCCCAGGGAGACATTTGAAGGTCCCTTCTGTGATTCTATGAGAGGAGATCAGCACCTTCCTCTCCACAGCCCCTCTTTAGGAAGATGCCAAGAGCAGTGGCCCCTCAGTCTCTTTTTCTCCCAACCAGACAACCCAGAGAGCTCAGCTGCCCTTCCAAGGACAGGCATTCCCTGTCCCTGGCTGCGCTGCCCTCCTCCACACCCATTTTGTTCCCCATACTCCAGTTTCTCTGGATCCCCCTGCAAGGCCTCTCATCCCTCAAGAGAGTCAACAGCACCTCCTAGTTTGGGATGAGCAGCAGCCTTGGAATGGGGCATCCAACTCTGGCATCCTGATCATTGGTGAAAATATAGACCAGAGCCAGACCTAGGACTGAGCCCTGTGGTCACATCACTGGTGACCTCTCACCAGCCAGGCATAGCCCCATTCAGTACAAGTCTAAGTCCAGCTGGTTCTTCGCCCAGAACACCATGAATCCACTCATCCCACAGCTGGGGTACTTGTCCAGCAGGATGCTGTGAGACACAGTATCAAAAGCCTCATTAGATATAGAAAATTATATCCACCGCATTCCCTCCATTCCCTGAGTGGGTGACTCTACCTTAGAATCAGATCACATCAATCAAACAGGACTTTCCCTCTGTAATCCCAGCTGGCTGTGCTGCCTTTCAGTAGTGCCCCATATATTCTTCTCCATGGTTTTCCCTGAATCAGAGGACAGAGAGGTTCTTCCAGGGACTAGTTCTTCCTGCTCTCTGTTAGTATGAGATTGCTTTTGGAGATGCATGATTGTCTCTGATTACAAGAAAGGCATTTTAAATTGCTGTCTTGGGTGGAATATCTAAATTCTATGAACATGGTGAAGATTGTAAGTACCACATAACGCAGGATTCATTGGTTTTACCAGAATGGGGGTTCAGCCTTTAAAGGGTGGCCTTTGATGTGGCTGGAAGTTGCCATGCTACAGTACAGAATGATTTGGACTTCACAGAGTTCAAGGAAGAAATATGTGAGGCAAGTGAGGCAAGTTTTAGCTACAAGCCCTCTTCTACCTGAGCAGTTTATGCCAACAAGATAGGAACCTGCCTTGTGCTGTGTTATTGAGTAAAGGCAAGGTTTAATCATGAAACTAACATTTTAAGTATGCTGGTTTTTAAAGTCCTACTCTGAACTAAAAGGAACAATGGAAACAAAACAGTCAGAAGGCCTCTGGATGATCCCGAGGCTTCCTGAGGCTTAAATTCTTTCAAGATAATGTGTAGTAAGGCCACTTTCAAATTGGGAGCACAAAATTCTCAGTGATGTCCTGTGGGGCTGGACAGGTGCTCATAATCTCAGGATTGGTGTAACCCTACACTGATGTCACCATAGGCAAGTTTGGTTTTAGGAATATGGTGCCAAATGATTTAATTTGTGAGCCTTTTGTCAATCTTTCGGTGTTCCTAAGGTAAGTGTCAGGGCAGACCTGAAACAGGGCAAGACTCTATAATTCTTAAATAACTTGCCATTGCTCTACAGATCGCACTGTAGCTATAACCTCCATTCGCCTCCAGGAAAGCTGGATGATATATGGACCACTGTGTCCCATGGCAAAGTCCCATCTGCGGCCACTGACTTCCTATGCAAACAGAAAAATGTACATCAGCCCTAAGGAGCTGAAAACTGAAATGGAAAACATTTAGAATTGACTCTATGCAAGAAAGCTATTAAGTGTTAAAACGTATTATCCACGGAAATGCAGGGGTTTTTCTTCACTTGGAAGTGCTGCACTGTGTACTGCTCATTATCCAACTGGTTGTACTAGGTGATGCTAATGATTTCAGTTCTGCAATGTGGAAGTTTTTCTAATTCGGGGAAGGATAATTTAGGTCTCTGTGGTTCTACGAGCCCTATCATGAAGCACCAGCTCTGCCTGTTTATGCTGCAAATTGTCATGAGCAGAGACTGTGCTTCTGCTGTGTTGCTTTACAGCCCAGTTGGTCCCTGCATGTTGCTCCCCAGTGCTTCGGCTGCTAGAAAATAAAAACTGTTGTAATTTATACTTAACTGTTTTTATTCCCGCACGTAGTATGGGGAAAAATAAAATGAAATAAAATAAAATAAAGGTACAGGTATAAGAAGGCAAAACAAAAAAAGTGTTAAGAGGAATGGCAAGACTGAAACAGCAATGAAAACTGATGGGAAGGGCATTCAGCCCCTCCCTCCCTCTTAAGCCCCCTATTTCTGATGGCCTCTTTCAGCTACATCGGCCTCTACTCTACCCCACAGTTACCCAGATCCCATTTCTGCCAGAGAACTGGGGCTGGAGCTGCCTTCCCCTGCTCAGAGTCAGGGTGCTCACCTGGATGTCCCCCTCAATTGGCAACAAGAGGACAGGTCCCACCAGAGGGAAGGCAGATTGATAACCACTGTGAAACTGGACAGTTCCCCTTCCTGACACTCCCAGCTCTCTGCCATGGCTGCAAAGAAAGCGCTGCATAAATACACACCACTGCCTCAGCCTGCAGATCCTTCTCCAAGTTAAAAGCAGTTTTATTGTCAGTTTAGATGCATAAAGATCTGGGCCAATGCTGAGAGCTTTGACAGTGGAAAGATGGCTGAGGGTAAAATCAGAGGAAACTGGGAAGTTATATCCTAACAGAGGTTGTAACAGCACAGAAATTATAGGGTAAAATGCAGCTGCTGCCCCTGGATGGAATATGGCTGGAATGCTCCAGATCTATCCCACAACGATTCGCACACCCAAAATCTGCATCCACAGCACCTGCTGAGGGGGATGGAACGGAGGGTGGGTGGCCTGGCTGTGCTGGAATCCTCGCAGGGAGGGAATTCGATGGTTCTTTGCAGCTGATAAACCCCACAGCACCTGTCAGCCAGGAGAGAGAGGAGGAGATGTCCTGCTGCTGAGCCAGCAGCGGGGTGGAATCGCTCTGCCTGGATGAACTGGGCTCATTATAACCTAACTGTGATACTAACACACCCCTCCATCCCAGCGTTACCTGCCCCAGGGTCCGACCACCCCTCACTGGGCACCTGCTCTGGGGTTCGCTGGCTGCGTCTGAGAGCCAGGGGAGAGAAATTTACACCGTCAGCAACAAGGGCACGTAGGACCTGAGTCACTCCAACTCCACCGAAACGTGAATTTATAGCATAAAGATAAGTCAAGAATGGGGAAAAGTTAGGGAAGATCCCATTGTAACTGCTGGGATCAGTCAACAGGCTGAACCTGCCTTCTGCCCTGCAGGAGCACCTGTGGGTGAGAACTCTGTGTGTGCTGGGTACCTTTATTGGGGTTTAGAGCTTGTCTGTGCATTGCTTTGAACACGTTTTTGCAGTCAGATACTGTCAGTGACGCTCCTGGAATCTCAGCCTGTCACAATTCTGTATGAATAGAGAGTGTTATTCCATGAACTGTCCGTGGGAGTCCTTCCGGGCGCTGGCAGTCGCCGGCAGTGGGGAACAGACGCGGATAAAGTGGGGAGACCCTTCCTGAGGCGTCTCCCTTGTGCTTTTGGGGTGTGTCCCTGGAAAAGTCACTGAAAACCCCTCTGATCCAGCAGGGCTGTTCAGTGAAGGGCTCCTGTAAAGGGACACTGACAGACTGGTGGGGCACAAGGGTCTCTGGGGCGCTGACAGACCCACAAGGGTCTCTGGGGCGCTGACAGACCCACAAGGGTCTCTGGGGCGCTGACAGACTCACAAGGGTCTCTGGGGCGCTGACAGACTCACAAGGGTCTCTGGGGCGCTGACAGACAAATCTGACACCAGGGGTCAAGGAAATCTCCCCTTTTCACGTGACACTGCCCACCTGTCTTTTCTACGTGAGTCCTGCTAGGTTTCTTTTCACAGTCTCTTTTAGAGAGCTCAGTGCCAGCATTTACAGTGTTCCTTTCAGCAAGGCAATTTTTGTACTGCCAGAGTGCAGAAAGGAGAGAATACCTTGGCATTCATCCTGAATGTGCTACTGCTGACTGCTGCCCAGGAGCAAACACAGCCAGTGGATAATCAGTGCCCTGGCTTATACTGAACTTTTACTGCATTCACACCAATTTTTCAGAAATTATCAGTGCATCAGGTCCAGATTATTTTACTCATTTGAATATGCAAAATGGATACAAAGTTGGGAAATGCAAATGAAGTATTACTCACTATAATTAACAATATTTTGCTGACTGGCCGTGATGAAACATCCCATTGCTTTACAAACCTGCCACCTCACACACATACCCCCTCTCTAACAAATTCCCTCTTTTCCTACTGGCCTTTGGAATGGTGAACCCTTTGGAATGGGCACTTCACATTAATTTTGTACAAATCTCCATTGCTTCTTGTGCCATAGACATGGTTCTGGCAATCCATGCATGTGGATGTACAATTGTACATACAATACTAAATAAAATGAAGTTGGTTTTGTGTAATATGGATCATTTCTAAATTGCTGTAACACAGCCATTACTGAGCCAAGCTGTGCCAGGGATTGACACAGCTCAGAATTCTGAGCTTCTCTTGCTCATCTGGTAGTTTCCCACTCTCACAAATTGTTCCTGCTGCAAAGGCAGAAAATATGTGGAATATAAATATTAGTATAGCCAAAATCCACAAAGCCATTAATCATCTGGAATGTTTGAACTCCTAGGTAATATTTGGCCACAGTTAATACATGAAAAGCTGCTGGTGCAGATGTAGTCCTAGAAGACACTATGACCCCAGAAAGTCACAAAATGGTTTTTGCATTTACAAGGAAAGTTTTAGCCCTGGATCCAAACTCCTCTGATATGTAGAGGAAATGAGGTGAATACTGGATTTCAAATCAACCTTCACGTCTCTGGATTTTTTTGTAGTGATAGGTAGAACACCTGCCCAGAAATCTGCATCGAAATGGCTCCCAACAGTCTGTGCTGTAGCTTCTGTACTGTGAGCAAGAAATCTGATATTGGAAATGCCAGTGATTAGTTTACAAAAATCTTTTACTAGACACTGTGCTGCTGAGGTGACACAGGAAAGAAATAACTTTTAATGACAATAAAACCACAACGTGAGCAAGTTTAAGGGTTCAGCAAAGCTACCCATTGCTTTGATTTCTTGCAGGTGATTATAATTCTGCTGATGCCAGCCCTTTATATCTAACTAGGACAGGTTACACATCAGCAGAAGCGTGAGCACTCAAAACAACGCTGCCGTGTGTGATGGGATGCAACCAATTCATTACCACAGGAGCAGTTCTCTACCATGACAAGGCGGGCAGAGAACTGGCAGGGCATGCAAAACAGAGTTTTTATTAGGATACAGTCCTTCTCTAGCCACTTTCATTTGGCGTTACTCACCAGGCTGTGCACAAACTACAGAGGGGATTAGTCAAAATTCCTCCACAGCAGCCTTAAATTAGCTGCATTTAAGCACTGAATCTTGATTATCCCTATTTTATGGCCCATTTCTCACCAAAATAAAACAGCGTTTTCGCAGAAGTAAAATGCAAGAATCATCATATTGCAATAATGAGCAAATTCTATGTTTGAAGTATGCAAATCACATAGGTGAGAGCCTGACAACCAAAAAGTCCTCCTACATCTTTAGCAATGAAAATACAGAAAATACCTCAGATAAACTTTATTCATTAAAAAAAAGGGTTATTACAATTCACATCTCTCACAATCTTGAAATCTGATGTCACAAATGCTGTCAGAAAATGCAGAGACTTAACTGACATCCTACAAATATTAATAAGCAAATGTAGCTGTAACTGTAGCTGCAAACCACTGCCCTTGTCCTCATTGACTGAAATGGGAGAATAGTGTGGCCTTGTCTCTCCTGCCCCTATCTGAGAATTAATGCTGCTCAGCAAGCTGATCTTTCGGGTTCATCTCCCAAAATTTTTTTCCATTAAAAATTATGGAATCAGTGAACTTAAAACTTTTTGCAGGGAAGCATTTAAATGAGTAGATTTCCCATTTCAGTGAAGTTTAACAACTTATACCAATACTTTCTAAGTGATACTCCCCTGTAGTTCAAAATTACAATGTCTAAAATGAGAGCTATTTGTGGGGTTTATATTTTAATGAATAGATCAAATGTGATGATAAGACATGACATGTCCAAAGGATAAGAAAATGGTCCAGCAAAACCATTTTTCATTTTACTAGAAGCTGTTGAAATTTTGCCTTCATGGGAGTGGAAATAAAACCTATCAAAATATCTGGGGTTTGCATGTTTTTGTTTCTGCAGCTCTTACCAGTCCCTCCAAGCTCACAGTCTGGACAGGAGGATTTGCTTTGTGCTCCCTACAAATAATCTGAACTCAGGAGCAGCAGCTGAATGCAGTGTTAAACTCATCAGGTCATCTCTGATTGCTCTGTCACACACCTCTCCATGCCATGGAATGCCCAGGGTTGGATGGCATGGGGTATTTCTGGGGTAGGCTAACAATACACAGAGGGTGGATCAGGAAAAAAGAAATCCTGGCCAGTCACACATCACAAGAATCCAGTTTTTGCTGCAGGCAAAAACTTCCTTCTTCAGTGCATCTGCACAGCTCCACCTTCTGCTCTTCCCCTTCTATTAGCTCCTCTGCATCAGCTAATGGCAATTTCTGTTCCTGATTCAGCCCCCTCACTCCCCTATCACCTCCACTCAAGCAGTGAAGGAAAAGAGCTTCAGGGAAATGACAGAGAAACATAGCAAGAAAGACACAAGCGTTCAGTATCAAGTCCAGACCCTGACATTTATTGCCAGAGCCTGGCAACAATCAGCACAGGAAACACTTTTAGCAAGTAATTTGCATTGTGTTCCTTACCCTGTTTTTTTCTCTGCTAGGCAAGCTGCAGAAGAATAATGTCCATTTTATGCACAAGTGATTCATTTTATTATTTTCATACTGGTTTATATTTGCATATTATACACTGGCATATTTCTGAATAGGTTCTGCTGCTTTTATTAGAAATAAATACATTCAGCAAACAGGGAGAGTGTGGGCATTGCAGCTCCTTGACTTGGCTTTTTCTTAACCTGTGGACTGAAGGGAAACAGCCACATCCTGGTGTCTGCAGCATTTTCATTTGCTGTTGCCAAACACAGCTCATGATTAAAATACTACTGGGAAATATTAACCAGCCACCACACACACACAGACACCTTTTTTTTAAGGTGACTGCAACAGATCATAATGCTGCATGACTGTGGAAAACGAGCCCAAGTTTTGAATGGTCTGAACTCCAGTTTTTGGCTCACCTGTTCAGAGCAATCTGGTTCCTTGATGCAGTGGTGGCAGTGGCGTGCTGCTGGAAGAACCTGGCACGCTCAGTGCTGTTACAGGCATTCCTCAGACCCTTTCCATTCTCTTATCTCACTGCAGTTTCTGCTTCAAAGTAAGCATGACAGGAATGGCTATGAGAAGCTATGAAGTTACACTGTCCTCTGTCTCTCCCTCCCCCCACCCCAAGCTTTTCATCACACTCTGATCATCCTTTTCTAAATATTTCAGACTGTCAGTCTTTAAAAGCTCACTTCTCCAGTGTGAAACTGGGTAATTATATCCATATTAATGGAACTAAATATTTCAACACAGTGTTGAATAATGCATTATTCATAAATTCTTTCAATAAACACTAATTGGCCTCGAAGGAATTTTTTTGTTTATTACCAAAACCACACCTTCTGAGGGACCTCACTGTACTTGGACTATGCTTTTGTGCAGCTTCTTTAACCTGTTGCCTGAGCATATGGCATTCAGTAGGTGTTTTAAATTTTTATTTTCTTTCAAAATGTAGAAAACAGCAGTGCTGTCTATAGGCACTGGCTGTATCCAACACCTTCTTTCTGTGCACATTCTCACAAATCCTTCTGCCTGCTTCTGAAAATACATGTCTGAATCTGAATGCACAAATGACCTGCTGTCTCCTGCAGATTATTTTTAAAGAAATATACTAGGCAGGGAGAGAAATTGAGCCATTTCTATCACTAGGTGCAAATGTCCAGACAGGCTGGTGAATCATGACAAGTCTCAATAAACTGATTTTATTCTGTGTCGTGAGACAGGGCTTTTTAACAGAGCAGCTGGTTTCAAACAACTCATCTTTAAAAAAGACGTGCTCTTTTTCTTCTGAGCCTAGAATTCCACCCTGGAAACAACACATTGTCATTGCCCACTACAGAATGACTGCTTGGAGAGACTTACTTTTCTTCATTAGCTGCAGAGGAAATTCAGGAAAAATAATTTTCATTAGGATGAAAGTAGCTTTTTTTTTTTTTTTCTTCTTCCTAATACACTTATATAAAGTACAAAAGGGCTGAATGTTACAAGTTGAATTAGTGTGGAGAAATAATGCTGAACAAGACACTTAAGCACAACACAGTCCTGCAAAGGACACAGGCAAAAAGCTCACAGACACTTATTTCCTATGGATTAAAAAAGGGATTAAACTTGCAAGTAAAATAAATACTAAGATTTTACTGCCCTAGAATTCCTGCTTAAAATCGCCTTTCATATCAAAGGGATGTATTTCTGATCAGAAAAGGCTTTTTACTAAGGAAGGTCAATTAAATCTCTCTAGAGTAAAGACTGACAGAACGATGATATTCAGAAAACCTTCCTTCCACACCCCTATCCTTTGAGTTCCCCACTGTAATTCTTAGCCTTGCACACAGTGTGGAAGCTTTTATTGCTTGTGATTTCCTGCAGGCAGCACACCAGCAGCACCAGGAAATGTTCTGCCTTCCACGGAATGATTCACTGAATCCCAGGTAGCCACGTACCCGAAGGCAACACAGCTCAGCAGCAGCAGATGTTGTGGTACCTCTGAAAGGTAGCGCAGACTGAAAACATTTGTTTGCTCCAGCAATTTCAAGGACTGGCTTTTTTGTTGTACAAAGCAAATGGATTGAAGTATTTCCAACTTTTGCTTGGACCAGAATGCCTTCCCCCATCCTCTGCACAGAAAAAAAGATTAAGGGAGGAGTAATGTGCAGCGTCCTGCAGAAAGAGGAGAGAATCGTTCCTCAGTGGTTTCCCATGTCCCCATGACATCAATTTAGCCCATGCTCAGACACTGCCTTCTTTAGGGTCATCTATCAGACAAAACCAAACCCTTCTCTCAGCTCTGCTGGGTCCAATTCAGTGTTCTAAAACAGACCAGCTACTCCTTAGAGCACACTCTGCTTCACTCTGGAAGGTATTTTCCTTCCTAGTCTCCACATTTACACTGGCTAGTTTTAAACATAGAATTATAGAGTGGTTAGGGTTGGAAGGAATCCCAAAGGTCATCTAATTCCAACCTCTCCCACCATGGGCACAGACACATTCTACTATCCAAGGTTGTTCCAATCCCTGTCCAGCCTGGCCTTGGACACTTTCAGGGATGGGGCAGCCACAGCTTCTCTGGGCATCCTGTGCTGGGGCCCCACCATCCTCACAGGGAAGAATTTCTCCCTAATATCCCATATAACCCTAATCTCTTTCAGTGTAAACCCACTGCCCCTTGTTCTGTCACTCCATGCTCTTGTCAGAAGCCCCTCTCCAGCTCTCATGTAGCCCCTACAGGTACTGAAAGGCCCCAGCAAGGTCACCCTGAAGCTTCTCTTCTCCAGGCTGAACAGTCCCAGCTCTCACAGCCTTTCCTCACAGCAGAGTGGTTCCATTTCTCTGATAATCTTCATGGCCCTCTTTTGCAGCTCCAGGTCCTTCCTGTGCTGGGTCCCTGAGCTGGAAGCATCACTGCAGGTGGGGTCTCACATGAGCTGGGAGGACACCATGCCTGTCGAGCTTGACCTCGAGGGAAGAAAACAAGATCGTGAGAGATTGTGCAATTCTTTCTTCCATGGCTCAGAAACCTGACACACCTGCAAGAAAAGAAACTATACAATGAACTGTCAAAGCAAGTAGTGGTGCAAATGAGGACAAGGCGTACGACAGAACTGTCTCGTTTCCTGGGGAGCCTGTCTTTTCTGCACGGATCAATAGGGCCAGCTGGATGTGAAAAGGCATATTAAGGGTATGGTGACATAATCTCTAAGCCCTCCACGCCTCAGGGGCTGCCCTGACACTGCCCCACACTGTCTGTGGGCTGCAGCTTAGGGCCACCTTTTAGTGCTGTGAGGCAAAGTTACAGGGCAAACTCTTGCATAAGTACAGCAGATGGAATTTGCTTTGATGTGTCTTTTTCTCAGGCTATCGATTTCATCACAAGCCAGGGAACACAGGACGATGTACAATACTCCAAACTAATTTAATCTTACTTCATGTTTTGTGGCTGCCAATGCCCTTAAATCCAGTTTAAGGAACTGAGATGATCCAGGGGAGAGAGTAATAAAAAGAAACAGCAATTAAGTACATGAGGAGAAGGCCAAAGGCAGTGATGATTATCCATCGGATTGGAACCAGAAGTGTTGCAAAGGCTCCCAAACCTGAAATTGGCCCTCACCAAACTGAGGTTTCACCACCGCCTCCAGTAATAAGCAAATGCTAGGATCAGAGGATATTCAGAAATAAGACAGTGAAAAGCATTTTTATAATGCTGCTAAGGTATTTAAAAATATTATGGTTAAAAGACATTACTTTATTATAAAATCATTTTTTTAAAAGTGCAGGAAATTATTCTATTTAAATTAATGCACTCCGGGGTGCATATACCAATACTATCAAAAGTACTACTAAATAAGACAAATTTCTGTTGTAAAACTCTTTTTTTTTTTTTTTTTTTTTTTTTTTGGTAGCCAAAAAGGTTATAATTAATGCAGGTGTATAGGATATGTATAGGAATTGCAGTATATTTTATATTCAAAACTTCTTAAGACATGAAAGTGAAAAAAAATATTTTCAGAGTAGATATGTAATTTTTTATAAGCTCTTTGCAGCCCAAGTTTAGTAGGAAAGGAAGCTTTTCCCTAAAACCATAGCTAATACCTGGTTTTTAAGGTTTTATGATATTTCCGTCTTAAAAAGGAAAAAAAACCCCAAACCAACAACAAACCAAAACCAAAACCAAAACCAAAACCAAAACCAAAACCAAAACCAAAACCAAAACCAAAACCAAAACCAAAACCAAAACCAAAACCAAAACCAAAACCAAAACCAAAACCAAAACCAAAACCAAAACCAAAACCAAAACCAAAACCAAAACCAAAACCAAAACCAAAACCAAAACCAAAACCAAAACCAAAACCAAAACCAAAACCAAAACCAAAACCAAAACCAAAACCAAAACCAAAACCAAAACCAAAACCAAAACCAAAACCAAAACCAAAACCAAAACCAAAACCAAAACCAAAACCAAAACCAAAACCAAAACCAAAACCAAAACCAAAACCAAAACCAAAACCAAAACCAAAACCAAAACCAAAACCAAAACCAAAACCAAAACCAAAACCAAAACCAAAACCAAAACCAAAACCAAAACCAAAACCAAAACCAAAACCAAAACCAAAACCAAAACCAAAACCAAAACCAAAACCAAAACCAAAACCAAAACCAAAACCAAAACCAAAACCAAAACCAAAACCAAAACCAAAACCAAAACCAAAACCAAAACCAAAACCAAAACCAAAACCAAAACCAAAACCAAAACCAAAACCAAAACCAAAACCAAAACCAAAACCAAAACCAAAACCAAACCAACCAACCAAAAACCAACAAAAAACCCCAAACAAACAACAAAAACCTATCAAAAAACCAAACACATAACAACAACAACAACAACAAACCAAAAAGAAAGAAATCTGAGCAACCTTAACTTGGATTACAAAGTTTTAAGGAAAAGTGGTGCTATACTTGCAATGAAAGATATTAAAAAAGCTAACCAAAGAGGTTTGGTGAAAGTACATTTTCAATCCATACCACAAATTAAGTGCTTGTGTTCCCTGCGTGATTCTGATGCAAGCTGTGACTGAGAATGTTCATTTCCATAAGTGGGAACTTCTTGAGGCTTTTTGGTTACCAGGGGTTTTGTTGGTGGAGGGGAGGTTTAGCATGAAAGTATTTTAAGTCATTGAACTTTCTTATTAAATATGATCGTTATACTATTTATTAAGGAAAAAAAAAGTTAAAACAAAAAGAAGGACAGGTGTTGCACAGAAAAATGATGGTGAAATCAATGAAAGAGCTAAAGTTGATAACTACAGAGACATTAGTACTGTCTGAATCTGTCAGAAACCCCCTGCACTCTAAAAAATTCCAAGAAGACAGGTTTCACCACATATTCTGGGCATCTAAAAATTGTTCCTTTCTTTCATTTCTGTTAAAAAAATTTTTTTCTTCAAAGAAATACTTAAAAAACACTTTGAAAAAGCAATTGCATATCTGGTTTTCAGGGTCCAGTGGACTTTTGGAAATGAGCCACAATAAAACCCTAGTGGGATTTGAATTTCAAGTCAACCTTTGCTATGCCCTTTCCACAATACTTTAAATCTATATTGAAAAAGAATTCCTGTTAGGCAGTAGTTCAGGTTCTGGTGGCACAGGTAGAGATGTGGCACAAGGTCTGCAGATGTTTTTGCTGTTGCAGTCCTGCTGAAGGAAGCAACATTTCTGAGCTAAGGCACAGCTTCAAGCTGATTATCAAACCTGAGTGTCAATATACTGAATAATACAACATGCCCCCTAACAGAAATGTCTTCACTCCTCCCATCTAAATGCACATTATCTAGACATTGATATAAATCAAAAAAATGTATCTCCCCAGGCCTGGTGATAAACAAAATAACCATGATGGATCCAGGAGCTATTTTACAGTAGAATCATGCTCAAGCATTCTTAAAATATCTTTTGGGGATTAAAAGAATAAAAGAAACAGACCAAAAGAACTCACAAAGGAGCACGGGAACAGTATAAACCCTGAGGGTATAAAAAAATAATGTCATTTTCATTTTCACAAAAGAGCAACCATATGTATACATGTTATATAAGGACATTTACATCAAATAGAGGGATATCTAGATATTTGACTATATATATACATGTGTGTATATAAATACATATATTTCTATATGCATGTAAACATATTTAGTAATGTATGAACACAAATTTCTGTATTTAGAGATATTTAGGGACATAAGTGCACATTTAAATTATTATTCATATCTAGATTTTTATATACTTGAACAACTGAGACACCTATGTATATCTATTATTATTTCTTACCAATATACCTACATTCGTATATAATAAACATACATTTAATGAGTAACTGCAACAAAATTTCTCTGAGTAACTTCTGCTGTACTTTGGCACAACTTTGTCCAAAGTTTTGTACATCTCTGGTGTCCAGTTTATGTTCCCAGTTTTCAGATGAGTGTGAGAATAGTTCTTTATGGTAGATGTGAGTATCCACTCTATTACATCCAAATGGAGCAAACTATCCACACGTAGGGACTGAAATAAACCTGTGTAGAAGCAGCCAAAAAAAAAGCCATTGGTACAACATTTAAAGGGTTTGTTTTTATGATGTGCAGGCAGTTCCAAGCCATTTGAAATCTAACTGCTGTATGCTTGATTGGCTTCTCGAGTAGGAAAAACTGCTGAGCCTGGCAAAGCTGGGCAGGGGATGATGTGAAGGGAACATTTGATAATTTTCATTCGCCAGAAGGCAATTATCAGCTTGTTTTGTGTATGAACTGAGCATGCAGAACGCCACTACCAGTGAATTGTGCATCAACCCAGCACAGGCACCACCCAGGAATGGCACTTCCACTGAGGAGAAACACAGGTGAGGAGCAGGGATGTTTGTCAGGAGCACTGGCAGAAGATGTAGCATTTATTCTCAGCGCAGACCACCTGGCCTCGAGGGCTATCCACAGCTTATATTTCATTCTACCATTCATCACTGGGTGTCTCATTTTAGTGCATGTTATGTTGCACTGAATTTACCAGTGCTGAATTACTCTGGTGATGGAGTTTTCCTGTGACCATACTACGAACCCTGTCTTGGCTTTGTGTGGTCTTGGACAACATAAAGAATGTGGAGAAGTTCCCATCTTATCGATTCCTGGGGCTTTTGGGTTGGGGGAAGTGTTAATGTATTCAGGATTAAAAGTCAGACTTGACACAGCCCTCAGCAGTGGCTGCTGTTCAGCTTTAACCAAGCTAAAAAACAGCCATCTATCTTCTTGTTTTGTTTCATGTCTCTTAGCTTTGAATCTATAAAAGCGCTTTACATCTCATCTATACATCTTGTTAAACAGCCTTCTGTGGCAAACTCTGACAGGAGCTTTGGAAACTGCTAATAAAAATGCCAGCTTGTTTTCCTTCTCCCTCCTTGTTCGGATTGCAGTAATGAGCTACAAGGGAATTCCTGCTGGAAAACACACAAGTCCATGTGGTTTAAATGACAAATTTTTAATGAGATTAGGAGCTGGTAAACTGTTCAGAGAAAGTTTTGTTCAGAGAAGAGTTTTAGTTTCAGCCAGTCCTGAAGATCTCGCAAATTCTACTGGAATGTTCTTGATAGGTTCAGCTGGAAAGAGGGAAAAAAAAAAAAAAAAAAAAAAGGAAGTTTTTTTTTCTTCTGAACTATCAGGTGGAATTACAAAGATCCCTCAAGCTTTGGTCTGCACAGACCATAGCAATATGTCCTCACCTACAACTGCACAAGAAACACGTGTAGTCACGTCATTTCTCTAGTTCCTCCTTGCTGGGTGCCTCGATTGCAGCATCATTTCTCCCTCCTATTAAACGGGGAAAATAAAAGCATTATTCAGAACACAGGGGAAATACTCATCTTCTGCTTTCTAAATGCATCAGGTAGAATTCTGAGAAATCATGTGGTGGTTATTTCATTATGTGCATAATAAAGTCTACTTTTTCATGCAGTGCACCTTCAAAATTCAGGATTGTTTTTCAAATACGTGATTCTCGAAAGCTGTAAACAAATATATTTCATCACGATCCTTAAGATTATTGTGTTAAAGCATGTATTTGTTAATTTTTAACATTTGCCAGATGTCATAGACATTGTTGTGGTTTAACCCCAGCCAGCAGCCTGGCCCCTCACAGCCACTCTCTCACTTCCCCACCAGTGGGATTGGGGAGAGAATCAGAAGGGTAAAAGCTGGAAAACTTGTGGGTTGGGATAAAGACAGTTTAATAGAGAAAGGAAAAGCCACACACAGAAGCAAACCAAAACAAGGAATTAATTCCCTGCTTCCCACGTCTGACAGGTGTTCAGCCATCCCAAGCACAGCAGGGTCCCATCACACAGAACGGTGACTTGGGGAGACAAACTCTGTCATTCCAAATGTCCCCCCTTCCCCCTTTCCCCCCGCTTTACTCGCCGAGCATGATGTCACCTGGTCTGGAACAGCCCTGGGCTCAGCTGGGGTCACCTGTCCTGGCTGGGTCTCCTCAGCACGAGGAGCAGGAAAGGCCTTGGCTCTCTGCAAACCCTGCTCAGCAGCAACAACAGAAACATCTCTGTATCATCAGCCCTGAGTTCAGCACAAATCCAAAACACAGCCCCACACCAGACCCGAGAAGGAAATTAACTTTACCCCAGCCAAAACCAGCACACACATCTAAATAAATTCAATTTGCTGTAGTAAATATGAACTAGGGAGTGAATTTGCCTGCACAGTATAAATTGACAGGCTATCTCACTTTCAATTGCAAACACTGGGTGAGACTGAGAAAACCTTTGTCAAACAGCCAGGTTAGAAGAAAATGTGAAAATACTATCCAGTTTCATAATCCTTACAAATGTTCGGTTTCCAATTTCCTCTTCTTGAGGGAAAGTATGTTTCTTCATAACTGCCAGTTTAAAAAGTCAGCTTCACTCCAAATCTTGAAATGGAAAAAATAAAGAGGATAAATACTAAATAAGATATTACTGTCGTGAAAGTACTTCACCTGAGTTATCACTTCAAGGAAGATGCTTTTTTTAAAAATAGAAACACAAGAGTATTTGATGTAAGAACATAATAAAAAAGAACTGATACCACTTTTTCATAATAAAACACACCAGTGAATCTTGACATCAGAGAAGCTGGCAGGGGGAAAGTGCAAATACAGTTAAAACTAGCAAACAGGAATATGTCGCACTGAAATGAAGGAAAGATCAAAGTTCAGGAAGAGCTGCTAGTTCAGGAGAGTGTAAATGGGGTGGTGGGGAGTCATTAGGAGTCAAGGGGCAAGAACCTGCAGAGTGAATCCTACAGCAACATGCACATCAAAGTTGAACTAATGAAAATCAAAATCTTTTAGCGAAGTACAATACCTGGACTTCAGGTGGGCTGGGTTGGACTTGTGGAGTGGGGACCTGAAAGGACACTGAAAGGCAAAGGAGCCCAGGAAAGCTGGCAGACCTTTAAAGAAGAGCATTGCCCATAAGAACAGCCCACTCTGGTGTGAAGGCAGAGAAGCCAGTCTGTCAGGACTTGGCTAAAAAGGACATCATGGCAGAACTCCAGCATAAAAATGCAGCATACAGGGCTGGGAGCAAGGACAGAGTGCAAAGGAGGAATTTAGTAAAGTTGCCTGGGCATGTGGGGCTGGTGTCATTCAAGCCAGAACTCAGCTCAAGGACAGGAGAAGAGCCACCAATCACACACAGCTTCAAAAAAGGACACAGGGATGATCTATGAATCAGTTAGCCTCGTGTTGACTCGTGGTAAAATCACAAATAGAGTCCTCTTGTAACACATTTCTGGGCATATGAAAGAGCAGAAGGGGAGTGGGTACAGTCAGCATGGATTTATCACAGGTGGAGCATGCCTGACCCAGCTTTCCTTTTGTGACAAAACAACTGAATTAGTGGGTGTGAAGAGCCAATTCAGTTTTGTTATGCCTCAACCACGGCTGTCAGAGGCATGTGGAGGAGGAGTGCACATGTGCCACGCACAGGAGGCAGCTAGAAGAAGCCTCATCTCTGGGAGGACTTCGCCTGGCAACATCTCCCATGAGGCAGGCAGTAGGAGACACTGTGGAGGGCCTTCTCCAACCAAGCTGGGAGAAGGTCTCCACCAATGGACGGCACAGAAAGCTTGGACTGGACCAGTGGTTCCCTGCTAGTGGGTGGACTTTGGGAGGGGCTGGGGGGCGTATAAAAACCAACTGGGTTGCTGCTCACTGGGGCTTGGTACTGTTTGCTGCTCCCGCTTGCTGGTTCCTTTGCCCTGGCCCCAGCCTGCCTGCCTTCCGGCTCTCCTGCCCCTGCCGGCTCGCCCTCGCACCTGTCCTGCCATCCTGGGCCCCTGACCGCCGCCCTGCCACTCCTCCCCGTGTCCTTGCCTGAGCTGCCTGCTTCCAACCCCTCCGCCCCGATCGGTGCCCGCCCTGCCGCCCCGATCCAGCCGGTCACCGTGACGCTCTCTGTNGGCTAGACTGCAGGCACCACAACACGGTGATGATAAAGGAGGCGAGAAGGCTCCCCGCATGGGGGCCTCAGAGGATCTTTATTCCATGGTGGCTCCCAAAGGCAGAGAGAGCCAGCACATGGCATGGCTCCCCCAAGGCAGAGAGACGGGAGCTGTTTGGCAGGCTGATCCCCAGAGGCAGAGAGAGCGTCACATGGCCTGTAGCCTTGGCTTTGTCTGGGGACAAGGGGGCTGAGAGCTCATGGACTCTCAGGGCATAGGGGCAGCACATGAGCGGGGCTGGGGTAACAGAACCAATGGGAGAAACCCGAGGGGGTGGTTAGGACTAGGGGCAGAGGAGGGCAGACCATGTGGGAACGGCAGACATCCAGTAAGAACAGGGGAGGGGACCACCACAACTGTCCAAGGCCCTGGTCCTCCCGTCCGAGCAGCCCCTCACCGCGTGTCCGGTGCCGTGGCCGCGGCAGCCGTACCTGTGGAACCGCATCCCTCCGGGAGCCGCGCAGGCTCGCTAAGACCCAGCCCAGCCGCGGGCAGGCAGCGCACGCACCCCCTCACCGCCTGGACACCGACAGCACTGCCCCGGCTCGCTGGTGCTAACGCCCTCTTTTTCTCTCTGTCCCTTCTCTCTCCTCTCCCCCAGTCCTTTTCCATTTTCCTTTCTTCTTTTCTGTCTCTTCTAGCCCTCTTTTGTTTGGGCAACTCTTTCTCCTTCTCGTTTTTGTTACCAATAAACGGTTCTCAGATACAAGGTTTGCCTCATTTGGCTTCATTTCGTTCCCGACCACCCCTTTTTAAAAGAACTCCTCACAGTTCCCCACCGTGGAACGTGACCGTGGGGCAAGGGAGCAGTGGACTTAACTAGATTTGGCCAAGGCTGGTCAACACTTTGTGCCACAATCTGCTTGTGTCCAAGTTGGGACAGCACAGCCTGGCAAGAAGTGGGCTACTGTGGTTCTATTGTGGGACAAGTCTCTCAGTGACCTGCAGGACATGCTGGAGGGCACGTTCATCAGCTTTGAAGGTGACAGTGATGCCTTGAGTGGCTACCTAGAAACAGGGACTAGACAGGAGTAAGGGAATAAAGGCAGGTATTTATTTGAAGGGCCTTCAGAGGTACACCCTGGGGAGCCAGAGGCTATTTCCAGAATGGACCCCAAGATGGACGATGAGTCACGAGTTTTTCACACTTTTATAGGTTTGGTCCATTTGCATATCAGCATAAATTCACCAATTAAAACTTTAGCTAATGATGTCATTTCTTCAACTTCTCCACCTCTCTCATGGTCCTAGTTTACAGCTTTTGGGCCTAGGACAGTCTGAGTGTCCTTGAATAACAAGCTCGGAGAGGCTTTGTTGTGTCTGTCTGGCCTAAGAGAGCAGCTAATGAGCCACAGGAAACTGCAGAGTTGCACATTAGGTGATACAGGATTTGACAAATAAAAAAGTTAAAACCTAAGGCATCAACAGCAAATTTGAAGGACACTTGAGGGCTCTCATCCAGACGGGCAGGACAGGGCAGGGGGAACAGGGCCAACAGGGTCTCCATAAAATTCAGGGAAGAGCAATGGGCAGCTTTGACTTGGGAATGCAGAACCAGCCAACACAGCAACAGCCAACCATGCAAATGCCTTTTGAATGGCATCATCTGGAGGCAAATAATAGAATATGAGGGAAATGCAGAGGATATACGAGAATGAACATCACTGGCAGTGCCAAAACACTGTTAGCACAGGAGTACTCGTGTTCCTCATATTTCATTTGTTCTGCATATAGCAGCTAAGAATAAAAGTAACTGCAAATATTTACACGTATTTCCTACCTCTTAGGGGAGGGGGTCAGTTCTGATGAGCAGAACAAGAAAATAGACAGCTGAAATCCATAGAACAAGCAGAGGACCTCTGAAAAATGGACGTGCAATTATTTGCAAAGTTAATAAGAATGATCTTGAGCGAAGGCAAAACGCATTACAAATAAAGGAAAGTTGGGTTTTAGGATAGGCTGGGATGTTTTGGAAGAAATTTCTACTTCACCAATTGAAATACCTCTACTCCAAAACAGTAATTGAGGCAATGTAGATGATACTGAATTACAAATTACATTCTTTTTCAAATGAAATCCCAGTAATTTTCTATTTTAAGCAAAATATTTTGAAATTTTTCAATATGACAGTCTGCAATTTTTTAACCTTATTTTCATTACAATGTCTCTACAGTGAATTGAAAGTTTTACCATTCTTATGAAATTGAACAGACTTTTTTGCTGAAATCATGACAGGTATGATTTATTAAAATATGGGTATGATCTAGTATCAGAACCCAGTTAAAATGGACAAGAACTCTCTAATGCCTTAGAGTTGGAAAGTGTAAGTTTATTTCCAGTGCTGGGCACTACGTGGGATCATTCCCAAAGTACGTAGCACGTTGCACAAAGCAATTCAAAGTCTATTTATCTACAAAAGTTCTAAATATTCAAAATACAAACACATATTTATAACATAAACCATTCTCCGCTTCGTATGGTAATTAGCTAAAAAGTCATTAAGCATGCACAGTTGGTTCTTTGAAATGGGTCGGTGGTCCTATAACTAGGGGAGGGGTCCCATCTGATGAAGTAAAACTTGTCTTCCTCACTTTGACCTTTCTACCTTTCTTGGTTTTGACAACACAGATCACTCTTTGGAGAACTCCCAGTCCCTCCTTCCATTACTTTTGAGTAGGTTGCAGATGGGAAAATCAACAGCTGTCCAACTTTTCTTTGGTCTTATTAATTAATGTTGCCTGTTTCTCATTATAAGCACAGCTGAACAACCATCAGATAACTAGCAATAGTTCCTTAAATTTTGAAACTTATTCTAGATTTAATTTCCTTAGTTAATCCTTCTTGAACTTATTTTTAACTAATTCTAACAAAGCTTACCTTTAACTAAAAATCTTAATATTTAAATGTTAAAAACTCTATGTTTCAGGTAATTGAAAACTGAAATTTTTTTTCCTTATTAATTCTTTCAGCACAAGCAAGAATTGGAGAGACTGAAGATTGTACTTTAGTGTGAACCCCATCTTGAAACATTTTATGCTTTCCTAAGGGGTCAGGGCTTATTTCCTAAGAACTGATTTGAACCTTCCATATCAAAGAACAGGGCTGAGCAGCAGTATCATAGAGTAAAATATACAACAGCAGTAGCAGGAGTACGTAACTTCATAATTACTCAGGCTTTCTTTCTGCTAATTACTCCATTAGAATGGCATGAAAAATACCTACTACTGATGAAAACATGTTCCAGCTGGAACAATAAAATACTGCCTACAGAACAAGCTGGAAGACTGCAGTCTGGATCAGGCACACTCTGAATTGTCCTAGCCATAATGCACCATCTCAGAACCCGTTAAATTCATTTAAAAACACAACTTTTGTGATATTGGTGCTTTGTTTATTTTATTCCATAAAATGCGCTATAGTTCCAATGCAACTTTTCAAGACAAGCTCTGGCAATTTAGGCACGTGATCTTCCTTCAAAAATTACTATGCCTGCTTCTGTTCCACAAAATATCTTATTTTAATTGGATTTGGTGCCTTTAGCTATCTAGCTAGCCTAAACACATGGATCTGAGCTTTACAGTGTTGCATACAAATTGGGTTTGAGCTCCAAGTCAAAGCTCTTTTGACAGTTTCTCAAAAATATTTCAACTTTATAGGACCTGGCAATACATAAATGAAAATAATTACTTCAAAGAGACTATTTTGAGTAGGTGTTACTTGAATTTTTCAAGTACATCTAATAACTGAGAAGTGTTAAGAGATGCATCATGTTTGGCAGTTGAATACCTTGATGTTTTCAAGACTTAGAGTCACTTTTCAAAACACTTTCAAAGCTCTGGCTGGTTTATATAGTGATTTTTTTTTGAAAGGTATCACAAGTGCACAACACCTTACGTAAAACTTACGTGAGATCACAATAAATGTCATGGGAACACAATAAATAAAAATGAAAGAGAGGAATCAAAAAAATAAGAATGGGGTTGTCCAAGCTAAAAGATGCAGTTTCTCACTAATTCTTCTTCACATGTTCTCAAACACTGCTGATCAACAATATTTAAATGGTTTAAATACAAAGTCAATTACCTTAGTGTTTTGCATTAGAAATGCAGGAATGCATGTATTTATGGCCACACGAAAGTATTTTTAATAAGAGTTCTCAGAGGTATTTTGAAAGAAACTTCTCCTCCTGTCCATAATATTTCAGGTCATAGTCTCAAACCCATTTTGATTAGGCATGTGTTTTCCATAGTCATTGTAAATAACACAGACAAGGCTTTTTAAATGTTTTCCTATATATCCACAAAGGCAGGCAGACACCTCTGTGTTGGACTCACAAAATCATGCTGTTCAAAATGGCAACTCATTAGAACACTTTCTGTCTTTCATTTATTATTTCCTGCCCCTCTCCTCGAACCCCTTTCTTATGCTTCACCTTACCCTTCCCTCTCTGCACACACCAGCTGAATTGGCAGCTATGGAGCCAAAGCTGACTCTTGAAGCTGGTAGGAGTTTTGTTCCTGCCCATGGTGGAAACGTTTCAAAGGAAATTTGCTTTAGCTTGAGAAATTTATTGAAGTTTTTTAACCTGTCCTGAACACAGAAGAGGGTACTTTCTTTTGCTGGCTTGCTTTCATCTTTCCAGAATAATAGCTCTGCTGAGTATTCTTCTTTCCATTATAATGGTGCACCTGAGAAATCAAAGGCAGGAAAGAAAATAGAACATAAAGGCTTTGAGGCAAAGCAGATTCTCATCCTGCTTCTTCAACACTGCCCACGTTTTAGAAGTTAACTTTGTAGAACTTTTGCTATATATCACACATGAAACAATAATTGCTCTATGAATTATTGCATAATGAGAATCCATCTCTTCTGGGACAAGATTGCTTGTCTGGCAATATCACTGTGGCGTTCAGTGCAAGGGAATCATAAATGGGACTGAAAACTGCATCTGTTCTCGCAGGGTGGTCCTTTTGATTTCCCAGAGACTGCTTTGTGCAGAATGCATTACTCAGTGCATGCAAAAATTACAGTACTGAGGCATTCATCAATGTGAGAGCACTGGGGGTTTTATGTCCGAACCAGCCACAGCACATGTCACAAATCCTCAGGAGCACAGCTCATGGATTTAGTAGTTCTGAAGCTCTTTTTCTTTTTAATTCTTTGGATTTCCTCCCAGTTTTGAACAGCTCAAAACTGTTCTTGACACCAATTACATCATCACCAAGGAAGGTGAGAAGAGGTAGGCAAGGACACTTTCATTCCTGAATCTCCCCTATATCCTCATATTCACTATTTATCTTTTTTTCAGTTACAAGGGAACCTGTAGCTGTGAGAAACACTCATCCAGGAAAGCAGGCAGCTTCCCCTTTTAGCTATCAAGGTACAAAATGCTGGGTCACTCCTTCCCTGTGGTGGTGGAAGTAAGCATCCTTTGGATATCTTACTGCTAGACACGGTCCAGAATTATTTCTATCTAATAACATATTTTTGTGTTTATTAACATCTCACCTGCAAATTTTCTTATTCCTGTCCCCCTTGCAATCAGTCCCTGCAGATTCAGTGTGCAGCAGGGATACACTTCGAACATCCTGCAAGCATTTATGGAGGACCACCTTTATTCCACTGTCTTTATTTCACCATTGGAGAACTACTCTGATTACCTGGTGCCTTCATTCAAACACTTCAAAAATTTAAATTATCCGCAGTGAGAAGCCAGGCTAGGAAAATGGTACTGCTAAAAATGCCACGGGAAACAAGCACACAAGCACCTCATAGGTTCACTTGCAAAAAGATGCTATATTGATATTAAGGGTATTTCAGTGCTAAGGGGAATTCCAGACTCTTGGACCTGGTTCTAACTATTCCAGGGAAAGAAACAGAATCCCCTTTCAAGGAACTGCCACAAAGATAATTAGAGGGCAGGAACATCTCTTTTATGAAGACAAATGATAGAGTAAGGGCTGTTCAGCCTGGAAAAGACAATACTCTGGGGAGACCTTAGAGCCCCTTCCAGGACCTAAAGGGGGTCCAAGTGAGGTGGAGATGAACTTCTGACAAGGGTCTGGAGTGTCAGGACAAGAGACAATGGTTTTCAACTGAAAGAAGGCAAGGTTTAGACCAGATATTGGGAAGAAATTCTTCCTTGTGAGGGCAGTGAGGCCCTGGCACAGGTTGCCCAAAGAAGCTGTGGCTGCCCCATCCCTGGAAGTGTCCACAGCCAGGCTGGACAGGGCTTGGAGCAACCTGGGATAGTGGAAGGTGTCCCTGCCCATGGCAGGAGGTTGTAACAAGATGGATCTTTAAGTTCCCTTTTAACCCAACCCATTCTATGATTTTATGATTCAAGAACTGTCAAAAAAAAACCCAAAACATGAGCATCACTAGATGGAGTTCCTTGGTTTTGGACACCTCTAGAGAAGCCATGCTCAATTAATTAATCATTAGTGAGTGACCCTAACTGGGCCTATTCACAATTTACAGCTGGGCTGCAGGTGCCGATTTTTTTCAAAACCTTTTATTACAGTATCTCCATCACTGTCGTAATTATTTACTGACATAGAAGGTCTCCGTGCAAAAGAGCTCCTGTCAATCTATTCCAGAAGACAAGGCCCCAGGAAGCCACCCAGCCTCAGAGCACAGATGCTTCCATGTCCAGAGCAGGCGGTGTTCTCCTCAGCCCCACCAGGGATCAGTTGCAGAGGTGCATTCACAACACCTCAGATTGTGACACCTCACTACTTGTGACAGTCTTCAGGCCAGACCTAGAAAGCACCTCCAAATTCCACCTCCTTCTTTCAGATTTTCTTACAGTTTGCCATCCAGAGCCTCCAAAGCAAGCTGATTAACCATACATAAAAGGCTATCCCTTCTCTTGTTTTTCATAGTGACCTCTTCTACTGCATCCAACTTTTTACAGGCACACAAGACCCTGTATTGATAATAAAACCACTGAGTATCAACAGGAAATGGAAGGAAATGAAGAGTAAGCACCTTATGGTTATTCTAGAAGAAGGTTATTCTCAAAACCTTCCAACATGTGGCATACTGGCATTACTCACAATGAATAGAGCAGTGGGTACATGCACCACTGAGTTTTGGCAGAGCCAATTAGACCAACTTCAATATTTGTATCTCTCTTGTCAAATTGGCTGTATAACTAGTAATAGTTAATAGGGGCTCTTCATTAGCCCAGGCAGCCAAGCAGTGACTCATCAGAAGCCAAACTTGCAGTAAGTTCCATTAGCACCCTCTGCCTCAAGGTTAGAGGATGTGCACAGTGCCTGTGGTATAAACAAGCAGAAGGATGTTAAAGTAAGAATGGAAAAGTGCTTCTCCTTTGCATTCAGAACAGACTGTTAAAAAAAAGGGAATGAAACCATTTTTACCATTCTGCAACAGTTCTTGACATTTACACTGGCTTGAATCAAGTCTAAATTTCAAACCTTAAAAAAGGCTTGAAAAGCAAAAATTTCATTCAAATCAAATCAAAGGGAGTCAATCAAATTCTTTGTTTCAACAATTCTGAAGACTTGTTATATTTCATCTATAGTACATACTATAGATCATGTTTAGTGTCCACATAAGCAAATTCTCAAAGCTGTTCTTTAAATTGAAATGTTTGCTTTTACACTTTTTTTCTGGTAATGGTAATCTCATTGAAAGGGACCTTTATGCTCAACCAGTTTGTGTTTTAATGACTCAAGTATTTTCCTCTGAAAAAGTAATTTGAAAACTATTCAGCCAGCTGTGCTTCTATTGATGTGACTGAAGGGTACCTTTTTGCAAGGCTGATCTTCTGAAACAGTCATCCCATAATCAAAGGATATTGAAGGAGATGTCATATATCAAGTAAAATGGGAGGAAATTGAAGTACCTTCTTCGTGACACAGGCCTTACAATTACTTTACCATATCTTGACTCCACTAGAAATATTGTTTAAAATCATAGTGCTATCAGCTACCTAAAAAAATATTGATTTACAGAGGTACATGTTTGCTCTGGTCTTTGCATGTCTTTGCAATGATAGCAGTTGCTAGGGCACAACTTCATTTACTAAATTGTGGATATAGCACTTCCAGTGAGTGCCACAAAGGTTCTGAAATCGAATGCCATTCACAACAAAATTGCTCAATTATATCTTTGAAGAGCCGATTGTGTTTGAAAAATGTGCATTGTGCTTGAAAATAGCAATAGGATGAACACAATGAGGATTAACACATTATTGATGAGACTATTTTGCTGTAAAGGGCAGAGTCAGGCAACTCAGAGCCATTCCATTTTAAGAGAAACATGCTGGGATGATCCCACATCCCACACTCCAAAGTTACATTACCCTCTTTGCTCTCTCTGACTCATTTCTTAAGGATTTTTATCTGTCTCCTTTCAATTTCCTTTTCATTCTCCTCAGGACTCAAAAAGAAAGACAATGCAGTATAAATTAGTCCAGTTTTGTCCTCAAATAATTCTTCCTTCTTCTGAAAAATAATTATCTTCACAACCCGAGAATGCCTTCGTAGCAGAGTGAAAAAAAAAAAATAAATCAAAAGAAGACATTTTAATGTAGCAAGGAAGGACACAGGCCCTTTAGGACAGCAGGGAAGACGAGGAGGGGTCACCCTCTATGTCAACGACCAGCTGGAGTGATGGGAGCTCTCCTGGGGATGGATAAGGAGCTGTCTGAGAGCTGATGGATCAGGATTTAAGGGAGGTGACTGGGATTAAAGGTGACTTTATTGGGTTCTGCTCCAGGCCATCCCACCATGAAGACTGAGTGGATGATTCCCTCTACATGCAGATAAGAGCAGCCTCTCATTCCCAAGCCCTCGTTTGTCACAGGGGGCTTCAACTACCCTGAAATCTGTTGGAGGGGCAACACAACAGGAATAAGCAATTCAGCAGTCCTGGAATGTGGTGATGATGCCTTACTCCTCCAAGGAATAAAGAAGCCAACAAGGAGAACTGCTGTGCTGGATGTTGTTCTCACCAACAGGGAGGGGCCGGTGGAGAATGTGAAGCTCAAAGGCAGCCTGGGCTGAAGGGACTATGAAATGCTGGAGGTCGAGGTCCTCAGGGCAGAGAGGAGAGTGCATGGCAAGCTCAATACCTTGGACTTAGGAGAGCAGATTTGGCCTCTTCAGGGACCTGCTTGGTAGAGTCCCCTGGGATAAAGCCCTGGAGGGAAGAGCAGCTCAGTAAAACTGATTGATATTCCAGGATCACCTCCTCTGAGCTCAGGAGCAATGCATCCCAGCGAAGAAGAAGGCAGGCAAAAACACCAGGAGGCCCGTGTGGATGAACAAGGAGCTCCTGGACAAACTCAGGACACAAAAAGGAAGCCTACAGGGGGTGGAAGCAGAGACAGATAGTCTGGGAGGAACACAGAGAGACTGTCCAAGCAGACAGGAATTGGACCAGGAAACGTAAAACCCTGATAGAATTAAACCTGGCCAGGGATGTCGAGGGCAACAAGAAAACCTTCTATAGATGTGTTGATGATAAAAGGATGGCTGGGAAAAATCTGAGCCTTCTCTGGAAGGAAACAGGAGACCTGGTTACCCACGACATGGAGAAGGCTGAGGTACTCCATGCCTTTTTTTTTGTCTCAGTCTTCACCAGCAAGGCCTCCAGCCACACCACCCAGGTCACAGAATGTACAGGCAGGGCCTGGGGGAACGAACCATCCACTGCAGGAAAAGATCAGGTTCCAGAATCTCTGTGGAACCTGAAGGTGCACAAATCAACGGGACCTGATGAGATCTTGAGGGAACTGGCAGATGAAGTGCCTAAGCCACTCTCCATCACATTTGAAAAGCTGTGGCAGCCCAGGGAAGTTCTCACTGACTGGAAAAGGGAAAACATAACCCCCACTTTTAAAAGAGGGATAAGGAAGGCTCAGACTGACAGACCAGTCAGTCTCCCCTGTGTGCCCAGCAAGATCGTGGAGCAAATCCTGGGAACTGTGCTAAGGCACAGGGGCAGCCAACACGGCTTCACTGAGGGCAAACCATGCCTGACAAATTTGGTGGCCTTCTATGATGGGTTACAGCAGTGGTGGATGAGGGAAGATCCTCTGACATCATCTACCCAGACTGGTGCAAAGCATTTGACAGTGAAATCCTTGACTGAGGGTGGGGAGCCCCTGGCACAGGGTGCCCAGAGAAGCTGTGGCTGCCCCTGGATCCCTGGAAGTGTCCAAGGCCAGGCTGGATGGGGCTCGGAGCAACCCGGGATAGTGGAAGTTGTCCTGAACCAGAGTAGGGGGTTTGTAACTAATGGACCTTTTAAATTCCCTTCCAACACAAATGATTCTATTATTTTATGAAATCTTTAAAACTCTATCCTTCTGCTGACATCTAGAAGGTGACAGAAAAAAAATGAATACAATAGTTAATTTTTTTCCTAGGGTTTGTTATAAATGAAAGTTCTGTTCTAGGACACAGCCTGCTCAAACCAAGTATTCTTAATGGTTTTGTGTGTCTTCAATTAATATATCACTGTTATGTATTTTCTTTAATCCAAGCATAGAATATTAAATTATTTGAATATTAGGCACCCAATTGAAAGAGAAGAGTTGCATGACTAATCGTGTTTTGTCAGTTTTCTCTCTGTGTGTTGTTCAAATATTTTTTAAAATAAATTGACATAAAACAAAAAAAGCCCATAAGCATTAGAAAGTGAGATTTTTTTTTTTTATGGCTTCTGAAATTTCCTACCTACTTTAACTCTGATCAATATCTCTCTGGTGTTTCTGGTTCTCTCCCTGGAGAAAGAACAGGAGTTACACAGTTCTGCATATAGCAAAGATATTAAATGGGCAATTAGAACAGGGATATCAAAGGTTAATTGTACAGGAGGACTAGGTAAATGTGTTCCAGTTCTGCAAATCTTTGAATTAATAAAATGTCCAACCTATGTTTAAGCAAAAAGGAAATGAGAAGGAGATGATCAGAGGATCCCTGGAAGACTAATTAATGATCCTTTCCTATACTTAAATCACTATTAATTTAATTCTCAGAAGTATCCCTAGTTTAAACATATATTTGACTAAGCAGTAACAGAAGGTAATAATAAAAGACTTTTGGATTCATTCATCAGTCTTGTATACAACCCCTAACTAAAGGAGCTTAGGAAACCCATGGAATGATACAGGAGATTATGGAAAGAAAGGTGTCTGATTAGACAGATCCACACCGCAGATATTTTGCACTGAATAGTTGCAATTAAGGCCTTTGTAGACCATGTAATTCTAGAGGCTCTGAAACTCCAAGTTTATTCACTAGAAGAGTATCCAGAAATTAGGACACTGAAGTAATTTGGATAATCTTCTTGGCCTAATTTGACTGCCAATTCAGGAAAACATCATTTTCTTCTGGAACCTTAATCTTTACAATAACCAAGACTCACAGAAATGGATTTGAAGATCTAAGCCTAACAGGCAGGTTTGGACAGCACAGACACTTACAGAGCTCTCATAAACGTTACTTATATTTCCAGGCTTAAGCAAGATTAAGTACGAGAAGCCAGAATCCATACCACCGCTAAGGGTCAAAACCACTTGTCTTTTGAACAGGAGCTTTGGATTTCCTTTAAACAAAAGCATTTCAACTCCTTCAACTCTTAAATCTTAGAGAAGCTCTAAAATAAATACAGGGAATCTCTTTTTCTGAAAGTAGTATTTTTGCTAGTAAGGGGCATTCTTTTGCCACAGCATCAGTCCTATGAAATGTCTGCTTGAAGACACCAGCAAAAAAGACACCTGAGCAATGCTAAAGCTGAGGGGCGAGTTGGGTTTTTTTTCCCTCAGTGCTATTAGCAAAGAGATGGAAGAAGAAAGTTACTCAGTTTTATGCAAAACACAGAATGTTGCTCCAATGAGGATCTTCAGAAAGGTGCTAAAACAGTTTTTGTGAGCAAATCTGCATACCCACAGAGGCAGTGATGATTTCAAAGGAGAGGACAGCAGGCAGAATTTAGGCAGCCAGACTCCTTCCTACTTGAAAGCCAGTGGTGAAATTCTCAGAGGTATCAGCAAGGACAAGATCAGGCCAACTGCAAATGCTTTTGAAAACTGCATCCTACAAAATCCCTACCGACACTGTGACCATGCCACACAGAAGTGGTACCCAGGGAACTCCTTGGAAAAGCCCTAGATAAGTTATAGCGGAGTAGGAAAAGAAGCAAAATTGGTGAACAGAGAAACAAAGGGCTCCATACCTTCCAAGCACTACATCGAGAACTGCTTTCGTGTGCAGGACCCTGAAGTGAATAAACATTTCTGTCGTTTTTTTCCATCCAGGCAGGCACTTCTTGTGTCAGCTGCGGTGGGCTGAAACATGCCTCAAAGAGCTCCCTTCTGCCAGCTGCTCTGTGCACTGCAGCCAGCAGCACGGACTGTGGTGTGCCACCAGCTCACTACAGCAGCACAGAGCCACGGAGCCACGGGGACTGGAGAAGCCCTGTAAGATCACCCAGCCCAGCCATTAACCCAGTGCTGCCGAGCCCACCCGGGACGTGCTTTCCTCCCATCTCATCACTCATCCCGTGTGCGCATAAGGTTACCAGAGTGAAAGTGACATCTCTCCGATCTATTTCCCAAACCGTCTGCTGATCAGCAACAAACTGATTATCCCCATTTATCCCCAGTTCTTTATGTCCTGGACCAGCACCATCTGTTCCATTCACAAGGCTGAGCCTCAGCCCTGATTCACCCCTTAGCTGCTGAGTTTAGCAGTCACAGACCTCGTTTGGAGGCTGATACTCCTGCTAGATTGCTCCTTGCACAGCAAAGTGGTTCATTCATTTAATGGAGCTTTTTGAACAGAAATACGTTATCCTTAATGAGGAAAAAAAAGCTTTTGCACTCTGTGAGTAACAGCCTTGCGTTTTATAAAATACTGGTTTCCTCCTCGATTTATGGCAAAGTGCTGTGCTCTTAGTTTATGAATTTGTGTATTTAGTATTGATTCTGCTTCATTCTGCTTGCCAATAATTTTATCTCCCTCACTTTATTATCATTGTGACTGATGTGACCTCTTGAAAGCCATTTCATTTATTTTTACTATTCCTATAACTTTCTTCTTAATTTATCTGTTGCTGTACTAAACAAAAATCACAAAAATATTGAGGCATTAAATTTCTATAGAGGCATGCCACGGGATTACTACTCCACAGTTTGATAAAATCACAGAGCTGCCCACTAACATTATACACTCCTGCATAAAAAACCCAATATATTCGATATAACTGAGTAATAAAAATGAACGTTCATATGGCCCACACAAGTGACATATGTAGGGAAAAAATATTTATGCTATCAAAGAAAAAAATATAATCGCTCATTCTTGAATATTAAAAGCAATTCAACACACAGGAAATTAAGTCCAGTCATTCATGACCATTAATTAATCACTCTCCTCCTCCTCTGTCTCAGTTTCCCACAGTTCTCTCCATCCCCTTGTGGATTTTACTAGAGAATAAGAGTGGATCTTCCAAGCACACCGATGAATATTACAGTGTGTGTAATATGATGCAATCATTACAATAGTACAGCTCACAAGCTGGATTTCAGAGGGGCAGAAATGTAATTGTAAGTTTAAATTTATGTTTATCTCAACTAGCCATACTCTATTATATAATAAGACTCCAGTAATTTTAAAGGCTGTCTAGTAAACTCTATTTCCTCAACTATCAGTGAAAATTAACTGCACAAAATGCTCTTGGCAGGCAATCTGAAAGGACAATTTAGGAGCTGCAGAGTTTTACATCTAACTGCCACCTTTGAGTGTGTCTAGCTAGGCACACTAACAAGCTGATCAGCATTTTTCTAAATCTGCTTTTTGCCAGTAATCTTTTTCCCCCTGACCTCAGTGGCAGTTTTGCCACCGACTTCATTAGGAGAAGATGAGGCCTTAATTCATTTTCACTTCTGGATACAACTAATTACACAGCTCTGCATTCATTTTCTTGGACAGTGTAAAACCACATATCAACGTGTTAAGACACAGGATAATCAATTTGCTTTGAATTTCTGTTCTAAAAGCTAGAAATACATGTACACTTTCCGCGTACAAGGAAACACCTTCACCTGCAAAAAAAAGGGCATGGTTAACATCAGAAATAGTGTTTAGTAGCCTTGATCACAAGCAGGTACCATGGTACCATGAGATTATGAGGTTAGACACATTAAAATAAATAGACACATTAAAATAAAACCTCTAGGTCAGGACTGGGGAATCATAATTATCTTATGATATTAAATCTTTTGATACAGAAAGCACAACCTGCCTACATGGTACCACAAGCACCCTGGCCATTTTCTCCAGTACAGCAGAGGCTAATCCTGCCTGCCATAAAACACCAGAAACTAATTTCTTATGTTTGCAGTCTTCATTCTCCGGTCTTGGAAAATAAGTGCTGAATAAATTTGAGAGAGGACCAGCTTGACTTCTACTAGTCTCTGGGACAGGAAGTCGGACAAAAATGCCGGGAGGTCTTCCCTGGAGTCCCAGTCACACACACACACAGCTGCGTGACCTAGTCTAACACATCACCTCCCTGGCTTACCTGTGAAATGTTTGCTGGCAAAAGGACTCTGGGCTGTTACTCAGCACTGGTGAATGAGATGCAGAAAAATGTTTCCTACATGAGGATGTCCTAGATGAACAATAGGTCTAAAAATCTGTTTTCTGAACCCTGGTTCAGAAAACCTGTGGTCTACAGGTACAAGGACAGTCACTAAGAAATTGCAAACGCTTTGGAACACACGCAGCAACCTGCAAAAGATTCCAGTCATAGAATCATGGAAGGGTTTGGGCTGAAAGGGACCTTAAAGCCCATCCAGTCCCAGCCCCTGCCATGGGCACGGACACCTTCCACTACACCCAGGTTGCTCCAAGCCCTGCCCAGCCTGGCCTTGGACATTTCCAGGGATGGGGCAGCCATGGAATAACCTGTGCCTGGGCCTCCCCACCCTCCTGACAGCAGCCTCTGTCCCTCTGGTGAACGGGCTGTACAGGAAAGAGTTTCAGTAGCACAGTTGTATGTGAGTGTGGGCACAGAGTCTGACCTCCACCGATGCCACAGAAGCCAAGGAGCACTCCAGTGAAAATCTTCAAGCTATTTCAGGAGTACTGCAGAGGCTGGCCACAGTAAAAGTCCACATAAATGCAATTTTCCTGCAGTGTACTGCTTTTTTTAATGAAAAGCTGACACTGACATATGCCATTGGTCTGCCGTGATACACGGGGGCCTCATGCTAAAACAAAGATTGACCTGTGTATGGAAAGTGTTGCTGATATCATTAAGAAACCTGAAAGTGAATCTGAGTGGCAAACCTGTAGAACTAGAAAATGATGCTGTGGTTAACCACAGTGCTGCATCCAACAACTGCATTTTCTACCTGCTATCAAGTCTGGAAGACATCAGGAAGGTCATGAACAGGAGGTAAAAGTAGGAATAAAATGCAGAAGTGTGAAAAGCAGCACCTAGCTATCAAGCAAGTCTCAAGCTGCTCATATGAAGGACCAGCCCATCACAAAACACTTCAGGGAAAGCACAAGGCCTGCAGCAGCCACTGCCACTGAATTTCAGCCATTAATTTCACCCCAGCACCTCCTGTCATTAATGGCAAAGCACGTAAACCCTGCGCAGGAGGAGGAGCAGGAGGAGGACGTTCAGGCACGAGCCACTGTCATTTATCACCTCATGTTGCACAGCTACACAGCACAAACCACGCACAGCAACACCATCAGACTGCAAACCCTTAATGCAGCACCAATGAAAGAGCGTGAGAGCAAATTCCCGTGCCTGGGGTGGGCAGTGAGTGCTGCCTGCTGTGCAGGGGAAGGGGGACTGCCACTGCTGCTGCCTGTGTGAGCTCAGTCAGTGGGTTCGGCGTAGGGCTGGTGGAGAATTCTGCAGGATTACTGGGAAGAGAGGGGGAAGAAATGTGGCAACTGCAAATACCACTTGAAAAGATGAATATTGCCCACTGTAAAACAAGGACCAAATGCACACAAATAATGATTGCCAAGAGACGAATACATAATATGTTTCTGGCACCTCTGTTTTCCCTGCATCAGACTGTAGAAAAAGGAGATGCTAAATGGGAAAAAAGTGCCAAATTTTACTTTTTGGAACAGATGCAGGTTTACATCCCATAGTGCCACCAAAGGTAAGATTTGATCACTCCAAAAACGATTGACTGAAAAGAAACAAGTGCTAAATCACAGTCAGGGAGCCACATCTACCTACTTTTTAAATATCACTCTTCAATAAAATATTCTGGACTACAGTAAGTGCTTATATAACATTTCCTACTCCAATTATTAATTTCACCACTTCTGTTTTCTTCCTTAGAGAAAAAGAATTTACCTGTTTGCTCAGAATTACCACAAACAATGTTCATCAATAGCACTGTTCCAAAAACATTTTGAATGTTCAAATTATAAACTGTCTCTCAGGAAATGGACCATGTTTAATATTCAGTTCTTTCCACTGTCACTTTGATTTCTGAACTGCACCATGACTGACTCTACTCTTTTCCAAGGGCAAGTGTTAGAAGATTGACACTCAGGACCAAATTTTTAAGCACCTCTCTCAGTTTCCCTTGGGGGATGTTTTTGTAGTTCACATTTAAGAGATGAGAACTCATACAACAGATACTCACATAGCAGATACATACAACATACGTACTCACACACAGATCCAAGAGATATTGAGATATTCCCCACCCTGGCAATAATCATTCC
>VXAZ01006771.1:2634-13509 GCA_013399875.1 Gymnorhina tibicen | reverse complement strand
AGTTTCTTGTACTTTTCAGCTAGACCAACATCCACATTGTACAAAGCGTATGTGTTTAGCCATGCGAGCCATGGCTGTTGTGCACCAGAGTACCTACATATTATCTTTATTTTACAACTGCCAGCCTGAGCTTTCCGTACAGTCTGATATTAGTCACTTCAAAGGGCTTAAAAAGTAGTGACAACAGTCAAAGATCGAGTTGAATCTATTCACACACCTCTTATCTTAATTCTTTACGCTAGTGTGGTTAGAGAACTACTTCACAGTGAGGATTATGGCAATTATGTCTTCTCTACACACAAAAGAAGCCTTTGGCTTTGTAATACATTGTGAGTTGGTCAGCATGTAGAACAGACATTTTTAGCAACAGACGTAGTTTAATTACAAATCAGTGCTCTGTATTTCACCAGAATTCCTTGTAGTCTGTTCGAGACACTAAACATGCCAAATGCATCAAGGATCTGATCTACTATGCAAGTGGTGTGTGTACATACCCATATATCCAATATTACTGCATGAATGTGCAGTTAGTCTATTTAATTATTTATGCCTATTGCACTGTTGTTCTTTAACAGCTTTACATGAATGCAATGAGTTCTTCCCACCAAATGGCCAGTTGCCACATTAGAATTCCCAAACATACAGTAGTTAAATAAGCTGGCTTAGAACTGGAAATACTGGCCAGCTACGGGAAAAAAAAATTGTTAAATTCTTTGTAGACAATAAATCCAAGGATGCAAACAGCAAGAGAAAATTTCTCAAAACTTTAAGAAAGAGCCCACACCCTGTTATCAAAATTTTATCTGGCCTTACCAGTCGTTTATGTTCTACTAACAGATGTATGCCTACCTATTTCTCTATCTATAATGTTGGCTTTCAAAACAGCATAGTTTTGAAAGTATATTTCAAACAATATATTTCATGCAGTACATTGTAACATAGAAGAAAATATGTGAAACCTCTTAGAGACAGGAATGGAACCAAAATAAATGTTTAGTTGTCATACTAATGAAAGGCTCCTCTTCTTTTCACCTCCCAGAAACCCCTTTTTATATATATGGCAGATAAAGAATACTGTAGCTCTACAAAATGTTCATTAGCTGTTGCAGAAATGCTTTGACATGTCCTCTGCTGCTGCTTCTGTCTCCCTGATACATATAAAATACAGGAAAGGACAAGAAATGTTCTATATTTGGAGGAAAACATTTTTATAGGCAGTTTATTCAGTTGATATGACAGTTGGACAACCTGGACAAATGCCAAGGGCTAGAGAGCAATCTTTGTGCATAAATCTTTCTTCCAATTATATCTATTTTCATTCAAACAGGAGATTGAATACTGCAACACTGAACTGAAAAGTCTATAGATCATTTCACCTGCAATCAATTAACTTAGAGTTTTTTAATGTGAACACAAGAAACCACAATTTCCCTATTAAGATGAAATCTAGATCTGGATGTGAGCTTTCAGGTACAGCAGACTCAGAATCATGCAGTTTGGAACAGAGATAAGCTGAGAAGTTTGAAGTAAATCGATCAAAATGTGGAAATGAAGAATTCAATATTTTAAGAGCTCAAATAAATCTACATGTCCCTGTGTCTGACCCAGATGATAAGTTTAGTCCTGAACTATCAAATTCATTGCATTCAGATTATAGTTAAAATCACACTGGTTTCTAGCTTGTCAGAAATAGCATATCCTACATCTAAATTAGGTCCTTCAGCATATGAGATTAGCAAAAAAATAGCTTCTATGAAATAATCCAATGTGATAAAATCTTTAATTTTGCTTGTGCTGAAGTATTATTAGACTACCAAAAAGTTCTACAGCAAGTTTTAATAATTTACCTCAGTATCTGAAGAGAAGTGTATTCTGTATATTTATTATTTCAACCTTTTAAAAATGTGTGAAATGAAATGAAAACTAATTGAAAACTGAGTTTTTGTCCCTGGTATATATTTTCCAATAGATACTACAGTGCATAGAGAGTAGGCCATTTTTTTTCTTTAAAATTCAGTGTTTATCCATTTTCATGACAAGTGACTCAGAAATCAATAGATTGTATTCCTAAAATTCAGTAAATATTAAGGAGAGTATTTCACTTATTTAAACAGTTTACTCATGCAAATGGACAAACCATAGTGAAACACTTATAGAATTTTAAAAAGCTGTATTTGTTCGGTTTTTTCTGTAATAAAATACTTTCCCTTTGTATTTTTGTGATTTTGAAAACCAATTTATTTTTATTAATTNAGGAAGGGCTCTGTAATGCTATGATACATGACATATGGAATGAAATACTTTTTCCCATGAATCTTAGCAGTGCTAATAAACAGCTGTGATAATTTCAAAATAAATAGGATTTTCTAGCAGAAAGTGGTCTGAAACTTGTGAATGCAATTCAGGGAAACAAGGAATAGAGGGAGAAAAGGAAAAGCGAGAGTAATATAATTAAAATATAGTAGGTCCATAGGAACTTACTATTCAAAAGAACCTGAAGAAAGGGCTAAGAAAATAATTTTTAGTTCTTTTTTTGTATGTTAAAAATAATACACTAAAATAAGGAACCAGAAGTCCAAACCAATTTATACACCAGACCTACTTAATAGGTTCTTTGTTGCATTTTTGTTTTCTTTTTTTCTTTTAGCGGAAGTTTGGTCCTAGAGAAACTAGGTAAATATTTTTTTTCTTCAGCTTTAAACAATTTCCATTTATTGTCATAAACTTAAAATGCTTATTGATTTAACTGGTGGTTTGGACTGTTTCATATTTATTTACTGGCATAAAGTAATACAAGTATTAGATTAAGTGCTGTGTTGACCTTGACTACCCACCAGGTGCCCAGCAACCCACTTTATCACTCCATTTCCTCACTGAACAGGGGAGACAAGATATAATGTAAAGCTCAGGAGTCAAGATAAGAACAGAGAGCTCTCTCAGCATTTACCAGCACAGGCAAAACCGGATTTGAGTAGGGGGAATTAATTTATTATCAATTCAATCAAATCAGAAGGGGTAGGGCTAGGGCTAGGGCTAGGGCTAGGGCTAGGGCTAGGGTTAGGGTTAGGGTTAGGGTTAGGGTTAGGACTAGGGCTAGGGCTAGGGCTAGGGCTAGGGCTAGGGCTAGGGTTAGGGCTAGGGCTAGGGTTAGAGTTAGAGTTAGGGTTAGGGCTCACCTCACTCCTTGTGTCTTCCTCAGACTTCCTAGACTCAGCTTTACTAATGACTTCTTTTCCTCCTTCCTTTCGGTGGCACAGAGGGGTAGGAATTGGCTCTAAAAGTGACAAAAAACTCTAAGCACGTTTAGGTGGGAAAAGAGGAAACATGGTTTTTTCAGTTTTGGTATATATTTGATATATAGGATATAATGGCATTTCCCGAGCTCCACATTAGCTTGAATTCCCAAATTATATATCTTTAAATTATGGAAAAAGATTGTTTACTCTGAGATAATGTTTATAAAATAAATATTTCTCCCTTTTTTTGAGAATTTATTAAAATCTATATAATTCAATAGGGAAATACATACTTTTTGAAAAGTTGTTAAAATGTTTCAGAATCTACATCTTTGGCATGATTCTATATTTCATATGAACTTCCCATAAAAAGGTTGAAGTAATATTGGCTTCAGGGATATGCCAAAGCACAGTTATTTTAACTCTGTTCTATCCAAATTGTAAAAAAATATGTGTGCCAGCCCACTTAAATATGGACAATATAGTTTTCATAAAGATTTCCAAGCTGAGTTTTAGTTCTTTGGAGTACTTCAAGAATATAGTATCTTAGAATGGTTCGTGTTGGAAGACACTTTAAAGATAATTTTGTTGAAACACCCCCTCCCCCCCATGGGCTGAGAAATCTTCCACTAGACCAGGTTCCTCATAGCCCAATTTAACCTCGCTTTGAACACTTCCAGGGATGGGGCATCCATAGCTTCATGAGGCATCTGGAACTCTGTTCCAGAGTTCACCACCCTCACACTAAGGAATTTCTTCCTAATATCTAATCCAAACCTATGCTCTTTCTGTTTCAAGCCATTGTCCTTTGTTCTTTCACTTCTTGCCCTTGTAAAAAGTCCCTGTACATCTCTCTCGTAGAACCCTACATGGTACTGGAAGGCTCCTGTAACATCTCCCAAAAGCCTTCTCTCCTTCAGGATGAACAAGACCAACTCTCTCAAGCTGTCTTCATAGCAGAGGTGCTCCAGCCCTCTGATCACCTTCCTGGCCCTCCTTCAGACTCACTTCAGCAAGTCCATGTCATTCTATCTTGGTGGCACCAGAGCCGGATGCAGTTTCCCAGGTGGCGTCTCACTAGAGCAGAGTAGAGAGGGAGAATCACTTCCCTGAACCTGCTGGAAATGCTGTTTTTAAACACACCTCAAGATGTAGTTGGATTCTGGGCTGCAAGCCCACATTGCCAGGTTATGTTGAACTTTTGATGTGCCAACACAAAGACCTTCTTCCCACAGCTGCTCTCAATGCATTCTCCACCGAGCTTATATTTGTTCTTGGGGTTGCCCTGACCCAGGTGACCTTGCACTTGGCCTTGTTAAACTTCATGAGGTTTGCATGGGACCACCTCTCAAACTTGTTAAAGTCCCTCTGGAAGGCATCATTTTTCTCTTTGTGTGTCAACTGCACCACACAGTTTGCTGATGGTGTGCATATCACACTGGTTGTATTCAGTTTTTTTTTTACTACCTTATTAGGAAAATTTTCAATCACTAAATTTTGGCCTGAAGAAAATGTATTCTCTGCATTTCTTTCCTGTATAAAGTTCTGTTTATCTTAATGTAAAACAAGACAAAAAATGTGGCTAGTTTCTTTTATTTTATGGTGAGAAAGTTATTATAAGGTTTGTTTTAAAAAGCAATGATGGAATGATGCCACCAAATATATTCTAAGTTAGTATTTTAACTTTTAACAGTGACTTTGAAAAATAAAATGTACTCTGAAAAGAAAGAGATAGAGTTGTTCAGTCAGAATTCAGTGCAAATTTCTCGTTAGACTTCCTAGGTTATTAAAAATAATACAGTTTATCTGAAGCTATTCACAAAGTAATCAACAAGCACATACCTTGAAAACGCATGAGTTCATAAAAGAAAGGAAGAAAATAACACTCAGCCCACCTCAACTCCTACTATTCAGTTTACTTAATAGGAGAAAGTAAAAGTTCAGAGTTATCAGGTGAGGCTCTACTTTAACATTTGCTCTTTTTCACTTAAATTGATCATGTTATTTGGAAAAGACAGGAAACTGAGATGCCTGCAAGGAAAATGATCCAGACAATCTTTTCTTATCATGGAGTCAATCTAAGTGGGTCATGATTTTTACTAAATCACTGCACAATTCAATTGGTGGCTGCAGTCATAGTAGAATCATGGATTGGAAGGAGCTTTTAAAGGTCATCTAAATAAACTGTCCAGCAAATGAGCACAGATATCTTCAACTAAATCAGGTTAAAAGTTTTCAAGAATGAAAGGGTATTGGTGAGCAGGTATTGGTGAGCTTTAGGTATAGCTGCCAGGAGAACAGAGAAGATTAAACAGCTGTATAGGTTTCCTGGTCTCTCAGAGCACCTGTCTGAGGGTGGGGGGAATTGCTGCAAGTTAAAGAGCAGGAGGTGCCATCTAATACCACAACAATGCACCAACAACAGTATCACATCAATTCAAACTCCCTGTTTCGCATACATAAGTGATTCAGTTACAGAAGAGTGAAGAAGTGATCAGTAAGTATGCCTCCCCACTGATATCCACTAGGATATCAAACCTTAAGGGATAGTCATCACTATGCTATAGGTTTACTCTGCAGTGAAGTCTTTTAGACAGATTTTAAATGTTGAGCACAATTTGATGTGCAACTGAGTAACTATAAAGAAACCAATTTCTTTAATTTTAGTCTGTAAATAAAGAAGTACATATAGACCTGAAAACAGTTAGTGGAAAATACAGCACAGGAAGAAAAATTTAATTTAAGATCCTATTTCATCCATTATATTTTATTATACTTTTAATTTTCACTAGAATATGCCATCTACTTTTCAAAAGCCAAAATATCCTCCTGGTAGATCTCTCTAACTCCAAAGCTTCTTTTTTTTTTGTTTTCTCATTGAATATTTACATTCAATTTATTTGGGTTTCTAAAAGACCATTTATTTGTAATACTCTCTACCTTTTACACTGCTTCTTGGCGGTGCTTTTATAGTCTGTTTCGTTTGGTTTTGGGTAACTCAAATGTAGATCTCTTTTTTAAAAGTGAATGTTTGTGTGCTGGATTTGTTTGACCTACTGTCTCCACTATAGTGTTAAATTATAAATTATTAAACTATTAATTACTACATTATAGTGTATTAAGCAGTTTGCCCTCATATTTTTCTCAAATTAGCCTCCATGTATTTAATCCAAATAAAAATGAGGATGGCGTATTTGATAGTAGTCAGTCATTAAATCCCAAATTTTATTTCTATATCCCATTTTGATGTGTCATTGATCCTGTCCTTTTGTGGACAATTGTCTGTCACTATTAATACCCCAAATTTTCAACTGGATTTTTGTCTTGAGCAATGACCAGTGTTAGTCTTATTATTACATTTTTAATATTACAGTAGTGTTTTCTCTTTTGCAAGACCATTTTTATGCTACAATGTTTTATGAAATCCTTCAAATGCAGTGCTGCTCCCAGTATGTGCTACATCACAGTTCCCACCCAGGTGCTAGCCATATCCTACTAATTACTCTCCTTCACTCCGGTCTCTGACATGCCTATTTTAGCAGGGTAATTGATGCCAAGCACTGTAGTGTCCCATTTTATTTTTAGGATGCCAGAATTCATGTTGTTTAGCACTAGTAAATGTTACTTTAGCCCCCTGACTCAATACTGCATGCCCCAGTCAGCTGGCGTTTAGGAGTCTTATTTGTCTGTTTTATTTATTGGTTGGTTTGTGGTTTGGGTGGGTTTTTTTCCCTCCTGGCATTTTCATAAACATGTTAAATGTCAGTCGTAGATGCTTTGGCCCTGTCAACTCAAACCAGATGTTCTTCTGTGCCTGACAATTTTTCTCAACCAACGCTTTTCCATGACCTTTTTAATTTTGTGTTATAACAGTCTGGTTCCATTAGAATGAAGGTGTAACCTTTCCTTTTAGATCAAATCTTCTTTCAACAGAGTTTGAGAGTTTCTGACGGGCTTGAATCTTTACTCCTTGCATGATTATCTCTTCCATGCATAAGATTCCGGATCACTATACATCCTACCCCTCTCATAGTACTTCAAATTATGAAAGTCTCTCTTATCCTGAGATAAAACTGCAGAATATCTCTTCCATACTTGTACCATATGTACTGTGACTAATGGCTTATCTCCTACATCCCAAGTGCCTCATATATATAACTCATAAGGTGAGTTGCCTTCACAATCAGCATACAAATCACAGTCACTCAGTCTTTACACCTCAGTCGTCAGTCTCAATCTACGTATTTGAGACTGGAAACTTTCTATTACAAACTTAATTTAAGATCTTGACTCTTTGATCCTCTTTTATTGGGAAACTGCTACCACTTTCGTATATTTCGGAGAAGATCTTTTTTGGATGTTCTTGTTCATATAGCTCCTCTTTTGAAAAAATTACTTAGTCTGTTCTTCTCTAAACCTACATTGTGCCTATTATTAAATTAGTAAATGGTAAGAAATACACATGACCTTAAAAAAAGAAAATACAATGCAAAAGGCAAGCTGGTCTGAACTCTGTGGCTTTATAGCTCAAGGATCCATTCCTCAACTGACCAGCTGCTGCTCTTTTTCCTTACTCTGAACTATTTCACTTGAGACACAGCTTGAAAGAGCATTTCTAAGACTGTTCATGTTGTCCTACAACAGCCATGTGAGTCAATGGCTTTAAAGCCTCAGAGGACCCTCTTCTACCTCAGTGATTCTTAGATATTGAGCCAGCATACACAGTCACCTCCTGCTCCTCACACCACTTACATCCCTCATAGTTTTCTTCTGTGCCAGGAGCCAGTACCCCTTTATCTTTCTCTTCTTCCTTCTGCTTTTCCCAAAGTACCACACATGTTTCACAAACCTTGCTCTCTGCACTATGTATATAAAGCTAAAATCAAGATTACAAGTAGTTTTGTACATCACTCTGCTCTAATCTGGTTACTGTGAATGAGTGCTTAATACTTATTCTGTGTATCCCTTCACCATTCCAAACAACATTGCCGCTCCAATAAGGGAATATGAATTTGCATGTCTGTAATTTCTTCAAGGTTAAAAGCAAAATTTGGAAAATAAGAAAATCTTCAGTATGGTCAGTCATCAAAATCTTTGTAACTATTTCCAGGAAAAAAAAAAAAAGAGCCTGTAATGTGCACCTTCTGACAACATTTTTTTCTTAAAATTCATTTCTAGCATATATCATGTGATCTTCTTATTTTTACTCTTTAAAGATGCATGGGATTTTTATCCTGCACTACTTTCTCCTTTAGATGCATTTCTCTAACAATCCTGTTTCTCAGAAAATAATCAATGGAAAGAGTTGACAACAATTAAAATGATAAAGCATTCAGAAAATCCCTGCTATAATTTGTCTAAAACTAAAAGCAGAAGAAATTCTAGTGATAATATGTCTTTCTTACTAGGATATTTCTGAAAGAACCCTTTAAAGCTTACATAAACTGGACCAATTCACCTCTTCAATTCTCATCATACCAGTGGATGCTTCTAGAAATTTCTTTTATATTTCATTGAAGGAAATTTGATTGCTGAATATTAAAATGAAAACATAATCCTTTAAAATTAAATTAAAACAAAATTGTCTATGCTGCTGAGAAGTACTGAAAAGTGATGATTAACGCCTCTGATCCTATTTAACAAATAGGAGTACAGGGTAAATTTTCTTCTTAAAAGTCACAAAATAATTATCACACCCATTAAATTTTGTTTTCTATCAAATATGGCAAAATTCAAGGAGGACAAGGGCTATTGTTACCTGCTGAAGTCAGCAAGTAACAGTATCTCTGACAGATGTGTATGGTATCATCAGGTATGTTATTATGTAATGATATCCCCATTTGTGTTGCCCATTACACCGTCTTGCTGGGACATAAATCTGTGAACTAGACATCCTGTACTTGAAGGTTGATATTTATAAAATCTAAACTATTTCCCTGGTGTCATTCAGGCCGATGGAGACACTGTTAATATCCATTATTTAAGAGAATGTTGGGATCCAAAGAATGAGTGCACGCTGTACAAAATTAAATAAATTTTTAAAAAATCGTACCTACTTAAAACAAAAACAAAAGCCAAAGCAAAAGCAAAACAAACAAAAAACCCCCCCAAACCAAACAAAACCAAACCCAACCCCCAAAATAACCCCAAACAAACATTATCTTATAAATTTCACTACGACTGCATCAGGTCAGGAATTTTATACTAGTATTTGTCACAAGTGTGATCAAACTAGTAATCACCAAAGATATTCAAGAGAGGTTATTACTCTTACTAATTCCCTGACATTTTGTCCTAGGTTACAATATAGATGTATTTAAGTATTCTATTACCACCAGCTGTGGGCCATTAGCTGTTATCGCCTGCTAATGACCCACCCCTGATAACAGACAATGGGCCATCAAGAAACCCCCACATGACTCATGGACTTACCTCATCCTATTGTGAGAGGCTGCACCCAGGAGGGAGGAGCCAAGCATTCCCACCTGGATATAACCTGCCCTCAGAACTGCCTAATTTAGCCCTGCCTACTGAATTACCAGCGGACAAAGCTACCACTGGACTTTCATCTGGAGACCTTCCGTAGGATCATCACTCCAACTGAGCTACTTCATCTGGACTGCTACCACCACTCTAACAGGGTGTCAGGTTGTATCTGACTTTGTCAGTGCTTCTCCTTATATTATTTCACTTGTTTCTAATTTTATTTTCCCATTAATTTAAATCCTGACTTGTGATCTCCCTCTGGTTTGTTTCCAAACCAACACACATTCTTAGTCTGGCATCCAGATATCAATATACACTGATACTTATGAATACTTTTCTGGCAGACCTGACAGGAATGTCTCTGGGAGCAAGAGCTCTGAGGACAATATAATTCAAAAAGTTTTTAATTCTTTACCATGAACCAAACAAGAACAAAACAAATTAAGTTAGGCTCGATCCTTTAGTTCACTAGGTTGGAACAGAGGACAACATCGAAAGAACCTATGGGGGTCATTCATGAAGCACTGACTGAAAAGTCCCTGAGAAGTCTTGTGTAAACAGCACCTGTTCCTCAGTAACTTGAAGGAGAATTTTTTTTTCTTTCATATCTATCCAGGAGTCACTTTCTTTTTATACCTCTTCCCCAGGGAAAAAAATCACAAAAAACCAAACAAAACAAATAACTCAGGGTTCCAAAGATTCAAGTATGGCTATGGAGACATCTTTTTATCATTTTCTACTTCCGTCACATGTTTTCCAGCACAGGAATGTGTGGGAGCTTGGATGGAAATATGTCAGCTCAGAATATAACTTGATTCATTCAAATCAATATTCAGAGTCACAATGATATACTATTCACAATTTTTTTTTACTTCTGTCTTTATCTGTTATCAACACTATGAATACAACTGTGAAAAACATCCAGTATTTATCATTAAAAACACATGAAATTGCAAGGATATGGAGCTTAAATCTGTGCTGAATCCTGCTCTCAGGAAACTCCACTGCAAAAACAGTATTTATGTACATGATTGCAGGATGAAGCCCTAAAATAGTATCACTTCTAGCCATATAACTGCAGCAGTTTCAGAAAGTTAAGGTGTATTCATTTTGAAATCTTTAATGAACAGTATATAATAGATCTTCTCATATC
>VXAZ01006770.1:483770-637153 GCA_013399875.1 Gymnorhina tibicen | reverse complement strand
GTCCAAAGGAGGGTGACAAAGATGGTGAAGGGCCTCAGACGGAAGCCATATGAGGAGCGGCTGAGGTCACTTGGTCTGTTCAGCCTGGAGGAGACTGAGGGGAGACCTCTTTGCAGTCTGCAACTTCCTTGTGAGGGGAAGAGGAGGAGCAGACACTGATCTCTTCTCTGTGGTGACCAGTGACAGGACCTGAGGGAATGGCCTGAAGTTGTGTCAGGGGAGGTTTAGGCTGAATTTTAGAAAATTATTCTTCACCCAGAGGGTGATCAGGAACTGGAACAGGCTCCCCATGGAAGTCATCATGGCATCAAACCTGATGGAGCTCAAGAAATGTTTGGACAGCGCTCTCAGGTGTGATTCTTGGGGACAGTAATGTGCAAGGCCACAAGTTGGACTCGATGATCCTTATGGGCTCCTTCTAACTCAGGATATTCTATGAATCTATGGAGAAAATGTCCTATATATTTCTGAGAGGAAAAAAAAAGGGTTTTTTGGAGGGTGAGGAGAAATTGTTGTTTTGGGTTTTTTAAGAAAAGAAGAAGCAGAGAAAAAATGTTTTTCAAGCTTTAAGATCTCTTTATAAGTAAGCACATAGTAATGCTCCAGAAAAAAATAATTCAGTATTTTTAACTTTTGTTATGTCTTTGTCACTCTTTCAATTGAATTTCAAATAGTAAGGATGCTTTCCTAAAACCAATTTTTTCTTCTTTTTCTGTTTAACAGTTCTCAATGATGGTACATCAATTGAAGTAATAACCTGTGTTTTGACATCAAAGCCATTTACTCCTCAGCCACTTGTACTGTTCCAAACAGATGATTATGACTAGCTGGGGATATAATAATACAAGCAGGAAATCTCTTTAGAAATGAACTCTCTGTTTATTCAAATATCTCTAGTATAAAAAGCCAATGATAGAAATAAATAGTCAAAATAGATTCTAAATATAATTCTTATCAAAGTGTTTTGTGAAGATGTAGGTGGTCCCTAGCAAGATTGTATATTGTGCTTTATGCATAATTCTTCCTTCGGATTCTTTTGGAAATTAGGAGTTTTTTAAAAAAATAAACGTTATTTCTATTGACACTTACAAAGGAAAAACAAACAAACAAAATAAGTACCTCTCCCAATTAAAAAAAAAAGGGGTGGCCAAGCAACCTCCTTCTAAAAAATACAAAACAAATGTGAACAACAGTAACTCATGTATTTCACAATTATTATATTGTCCCTAAACACATGATAATTTTTAGAAACCTTTTTAGGAAACTTAAATGAAGCAGTAGGCTTTATTTCTTTAAGGGTAATTTTTGACAGTGTTGGATGCAAACAAATTGCTTATTGGCATTTTCTGTGTTTATGGTAGTTTCCTTCATTTCATTTTCAATCAGTGTATTTTATCTATCATGCCAAGAAATCATAAAATTTAAGTGAACATGGTATTTTAGCTCCCTGTAGGAATAGTATGCAGATTACAAATGATTGATGATGATGATGGGTGATTTAAAGAATGATGTTTTGGAAACCCGGAATCGCACTGGTATAGAAAGAATTGTGTATTTTATCAGTATTTCCACAATGTATAACTCTGTATGCAGAAATATAGCAAAGAGTGAAAATGGGGATAGTTTTCAGATAGGATTTTTTGAACTCTAAACCATTTCCCAGAAAAATATGTAAGCTTTTGAGAAAACAAAACAAAACAAAACAAAAAAAATAAACCCCATTCGAAAAAAGAATTGTACATAATATTTGTCTGTGTTTATTTTGAACTGTTGGAAAATCTTTCAAGTATCCACAGAACTGCACTTTCTGCCCTTTCTAGTAAGGTATTTGTACACTTATCTTGCCAGACTGAATATGGATCACGAGCCATGGTATAAACAAATGCCTTAAAGCTTTATGTAGCTACATATTTACTAATGTTCTATATTAGAGGGGGGACCAAACCAGAACACCCACTTCAGTCCCATTTTCACTTATTGAAATTTTTTTTATATATGTTTAAAAATGTATATTTCCAAAAAGCTTTGGAGAGGTATAGTATTGCATATCAATAACTGTCCTGGCAACAGATAGATAAAACAATTTTTCGTGTGAGTATCGAATTGCTAAAATTGCAAGCAATAAATAACAAATCTTGTTAATTACTTTAATCCTACACTTGTCATTTCTTTTCTGTCCTGTTCTCATTTTATTTCTACTTTTATAATAGTAAAAATTCATAGAATTTTTAATTTTTAAATGGGAGAAATAAGAAGAAAGTTTGTTTCCATTTTCCTCACTATTGAAACAGATATATGAAAGTGATTCATGAAAATAAATTAATTACTATTTTCAGTCAGAATAACTGAATTTATCAAGAGTTATACTTTGAATTTAAAATTGAAATATTTTGGTATAAATCTGCACTCAAAAAATTATATAATTCTGATAAAATAAATACTGTTTTTCTTAGACTGAATTCCTTTTAATTTACAATAAAAGAATCCATACAATCCCCAATTACATTTGTTAAATGCAGTCAAACTAATAGCTTAATTTAAACATATACAACATTGTTTAAAAATAACTGCCTCATTGCCCTATCCAAACAGTAGGGAAAAAGCACCCTACCAATTTTCAATTAAGAAGAGGTATTGTTTGTTCCAATCCAGTTGACAGTACTGACATGTGTGAAGCTCTTTAGTGATAACAAAAAACTATCTGCCTGACCAGCAAGGTACAATCTTATCTTAAGACCTAATATTTTGATTTTGCTACAAAGACAGAAGTGTTCTATGCAATGCAACATCTAGTAAGAGGAAAGCAGGGTTCCCATATGCTAGGTTCAATCTTGTCATCCACATTTCGAGGGTCATTGGGTATTTATTTCATGATCAGGTTTCTAAAGAGCTCTAACTATGCTTGACAAGTATGTTGAGACACTTCTCTTGAATGTAGTTTGGTATCCGTTTTTGGGTCTGGGTCTCCACTGTATCCCAAGTGTCACAACAGCTGTCTCATTTTAAGAGGCAGTTAAAATGCAAGTCAGAAAGTAACTGGAATTTGGGTAATGCATCAGGTATTTACTCAACAAGCCTATAATTCATTGTGTTCTAATGACAAGCATCACTATGACCATTTCACTTTTATCTGCTCTTAGCAAGCAATATTCTCTCAGTCAGTATTGAAAGCAATGGGTAAAAGCATTGCTATTAGCAGCTGTACATGCAATTCTTGGAATAAACACTAACATTATGTATAAAGGTTCTTGGAAGAAAGATACACATAACAGGATTTCTATAATTACAGCAGAGAGTTTGAAAAAGAGCACTCTGAGAAAAGTACTCCCATGTTTCACCATTTTCATTCTTTCTTATGTTTTATTAGATATCTGAAATGAAAATTCAGATCTAGAGTTATGAGAAAAACCAAGTGTTCCAAGTTTCAGTTCTGATATGACTCAAAGATATGAAAATCATTTATTAAAAATAAAAAGGATCTCTGCATTTTCATTTCTTCAGTCAGAATAGAGGAAATTCTGGTTAAAATTACTCTAATTAAGGTGGTCAATATTGACACTGAGAAGTGAGTTCCTAAAAAGCCAGTAGGTCAACTCCTCTGCAATTTAAGCTTGGCATATAACAAGAGTAAGAAAGAGGGGTTTTTGTCTTTCTCTAGACACAAGCTCTTAAGGATTTCAGAACACTGTTTTTGTTTAAGAGTTTGAGAAATACATCAAGGAAGAATTAATTCACAGTGTAACTGAGAATCTGAATGTTAATAATCATGTGCTTTTTATAATGTGAAAATTCCCTGTAAAATGATTATGCAGTATGGCCAAAAAGACAGAGCACTTCCCATGTGGTAAAATTAGACTGAATTAAGCAAAAGATGGACTCCAATTCTGACTGAAATTCCAGCACCAGGAATAAAAATGCTGTTCCATGCTCTTCCTATTCTCATTTGCCTTAGATCCCTTTCAAATATTAGCCCTAAGAAATTCACTTTTTTTTTGTAATGGTTCTGATGGGATATCAGCACTCTGAACTGACAATATCTAACACAAGTGTTATGCTTATGTTTTATTTTCATTATTAAAGGGGAAAAACATCAGCATGAAAAAGATAAAAGTACAAGCATCTCAAATTGAACAAACAGTGGTTACATTTCTTGTTTTTATGGAATTTATGCTCACCTTCAGGAACAAGAGAACAATTTAATGGAGTCATATTTTTTCTTAAGGGACACATCAAGTGCAGAAGCTTTGATTTGGTGTCAACACTTGGAGATATAATGAAGACTAATGCCGACTAAATGTCAAACAGAAAACATTTAGAAAAATGGAAAGTGATCAAAAAAAAAAGGTCTTCCATTGCTCTGTGAGATACTTGAGAGTTTTACAGGTTCTCTTGTGGATCTTTGGTGCTGAGCAGATTGCTCATATTGTATATGACAAGTTCTGCTCTGAAATATACATGTGGAAGTCTCAAATACCATAGACTATCTGAAATAATAACAAACAGATATGGTTGGGCAGCTGAATTGAATAGCTATCTGTTATAATTTCAGCACTCAAGCACTTAGTACATATGAGAATACCTGCATTTGGACACCCACATTTTGTTGTTTCCATTCTAGGTTTAAATCTGACCTATAAGACTTCATCAGATAATTTTTATTCTCACTCTGTTATTAATTAATTATTATCAGTTACACTGTAAAAAATTACTTTATCTTTTTTTACTGACGAATTTCTTTCTTAGAATAAATGCTCAATCTTTTCTCTTTTCTATTTTATTTTAAGGCTTCTAAGCCAAGTTTTAAAATGCAATACAAAAAAATCCCCTGAAACTTAGCGATATAAGGCAAGGTTATAGAATCATAGAATCATAAACTATAATAATAATTGGGTTGGAGGGGACCTTTGATAGATTTAATAGGTTTGGGTTGGAGGGGACCTTTAACATTATCTACTTGCAACCCCCCTGCCAAGGGCAGGGGCACCTTCCACTAGGACTGGTTGCTGAGAGCCTCATCAAACCTGACTTTGAAAACTTCTAATGATGGGACATCCACTGCTTTGCTGGCAAACCTGTTTCAGTGTCTCACCAACCTCAGTGTAAAGAATTTATCTTTAAACCAGCGTAAACCTATGCTTTCTCAATTTAAAACTGTTACCCCTTGTTCTGTCACTACAGAATTTGGTAAAGAAATGTCCCTTTCCATCCTTCTGATCACTTTTGTGGCCATTTTCTGGACTCACTCCAACAGGTCCATGTCCTTACGTTGGAGTTTCATAGAACTGGACACAGCAGTTCAGGTGGGTTCTCGTGAGAGCATGGAAGAGAGGCAGAATCACCCTCCTCAGCCTGCTGGCCACACTGCTTTTGATGCAGCTGAGGATTTGGCTGGCTTTCTGGGCTGCAAGCACGTATCATCAGCTCACGTCCCATTTTCATCTACTAGTTTTCCCAAGCCCTTCTAACAAGGTTCCTCTCAATGCATTCATCCCGCAGCTTTTGTTGATTCTGGGGGTTGCCCCAGCTCTGGTGCACCACCTTGCACATGGCCTTGTTGAACTTCATGAGGTTCACCTGGCATTAAAGGGATATACAAACCAGAGGTTGCTCTTAAGAAACCTTTCCAGATTTTCAGTCTGCTAATAAATTTAGACACCTTTTCAGTAATGCATTTCTGGACTTTGGCCGAATGACAATGAGTAAAAGCTCAGCTGTGGGCAGGAAAGTTTCTCAAGAAGAACTGCTACTGTTCAGTGACCATTATCGCAAAGTGACGTTGCTAAAAAGTATAAAAGCATATTCTCACCATCATCAGCTCTCATGGTGAGTGAATTCTGAGCTATCTTTCACACTGGGTAATTTTCTTAAGACAACAATGATTTTTAGATGGATTACTTTCAAACATTTTAAGCATTTTCTGTGAGCTCTTAGAAGTTGCATAAAGAACTTAGTGACATTAGTTTTCTTTCTGTTCTGTGTGCCTGCAGATTTTGCTATTATTGTATGTCCTTTTCTCTCTTTGCCCAATAAGGAATGCCTTGATTAGGATCAGATAACGCTTAGGTGTCCGTTTTCTTTACTAAATCTAGCATTTTATTCAACTTTCCAGGTAAAATTTGAGCTCTGAATTCCTTACTTTTGCTGTATGTTTGGTCTATGCTTCATTCTATGTTTCTATAGTTCCCTAGTGGTATCATTTTATTTAAAATGTAATCTTCTGCCAGTACATACAATACTAGTATTGTCCCCAGAGACGGTCTGTCCTTTTCTCATTCTTAGTCTTCCTGGATCTCAGAGCAAATCCTCTCCAATGGCCTGCCTTCAGAAAGAAGAGGATTTTTTTCTTTTTCTTTTTCTATTTAGAGGAAATTATTTTTAGATGTACAAGGTCAATTCTATTGCTTTGAACTTTCAGTTAATGTAATACATTCGAAAAATCAGAGGAAAGATTGGTTCCTTGTATCAAGATACAGAATCTTTCCATCACTTTAAACAGCTGAAGAAACACATCATTATCACCCACCATCTGATGTGCCAGTGATGATAGATGTATCTGTCATATTTGTGTTTATTTCCTATAATCTTTTTAGATTATTTGAGATATATAAAGAAAGGAACAGAAAGAATTTTTTTATCACCTCTGACTGTAAAAATCAGATTTCAAAAAAAATCCCAACTCTCATCACTCAGAAACTGAAAGAGTGAGAAAAACCCCAACTCCAAAGGGCAGGGCTGTAGAGATTAGAAAATGATCATTAGTATAATCTAGATAGATATGGCTAATATATTCAGCTCAAAGGTAAAACAAGGGACACTTACATGATTTCAGAATTAAGTAGTCATCAAACATTCATTACTTTCATCATGAAATAAATAAAAAAAACAAAAAAAGCCCCAGTCATAGCAAAGAGCAAACACTCCTAACTCTAACAGCTGACTGAGTCACAAGTGGCTACTTTTCTCTCAGTACATCTAACACCCACCTGAGACTTTGCAGTAATAGTTCCCAGCTCCCTGTCATCCATTTCAACTTCCTGTTTCTTCCGTGCTGTGGGCAAGTTTAATAAAACAAGAATTTAGGGATTTGAATTAATTATATTTTAAATAGTTAAATATTTGGTTACATATTAGGTCCATTTAGTATTCCCTACTGTTCTATTAAGAGTGCTCTAGTCTCTTTAATTAAAATTAAAAAAAAACAAAAAACAAAACCAAAACCAAACAAAAAAAACAACAAAAAACCCCAAAACAAACAAACAAAAAAAAACCCGAACAAAAACCCTCCCCCCCCAGAAAAACAAACAAAAATCCAAACAAATAACAAACTCCAAATTTCTTTTTGATTTATTGCAAAGTCTCAAACAATCCCACATGGATCAGAGGACTGTCTTAGTTAAGAAAAAAATGCATAGCCTTTTTGCCAATGTCACCTCAATTATACAGTCATCAGTGTTTTCACAGTAGAACACAAAAGCTGGTGATAGGTTTGTTTTCCCCAAGGTTCATTTTTCAACTACAGGGTTGACATAGATACATCTAAAGTGATTGCACTAAGATGCCATTTTCCTTTTGGGAAGAGAATAAAAAATTTACTACTACCAAGTATGACCTCAGTCATCCACTCTCAGTTGTAAATATGATCATTCTTATGAAGTACAGAGAATCAAATTTTTTAAGTACATATTTACTTATCATGTGTATTTAAAAAATATTCCAAACTGAAAATTCCACTTCACCCTGATATTCTGCAGTATATATTGTTGTCACCGCATATTTTCTAAATGATCCTGAGATAAAAAACACTTGCAATATGGATGTGGGGGGAAAAGTGGTATTTCATTTCTTCCAAGCCTCAAGAAAAAATGAATTTATTTCTCATTGTCCTCTGAATTGAATGCATACACTATACAGGGCATATAAGGTCTTCTGGAAAAGAAAAGGAAAGAATAATACCCTTCCATAAGCAACAGTCCAATCTGTGAAAAACACTAAAACACATTCTTGTATTTCTAAGACTATCTATCTGCAGCACTAGCTTTGAAAAATCATAGAAAATGCTTCTATGAATCATTCAGATGAAGGATCTGAAGCTCAGATCCTTCAGGTCCGTAACTGTAACTTCTGGAAGATTTCAACACAGGTAGTTAGTATGTAGACAGGACTAAATTCTGTTACGTAAACAGAGAAAACTTTATATGTAATCCTGTCTATGATACAGTAGATTATGCAAAATATTTGTTATTTCTTGGAAAATGTAATAGTGAACCCATAGCTGATTTATATCCCTTAGACCAAAATCTGGAAGCTAAACAGAATTAATAAATACTGAGACATTTTATAGAATTGGAGAATGATTTGATTTGGAAAGGACCTTTAAAGACCATCTAGTTCAACCCCTCTACCTTGAGCAGGAATATCGTCCATTAGATTAGGTTGCTCAAAGCCCTGTCCAACATGACTTTGAAGACTTCCAATGATGGGGCACTCACAACTTCTCTGGGAAACCTGAGCTAACAGCTCACCATCCTTACTGTAAAAATTTTCTTCCTTATGCATAATCCAAAACAACCTATGAGCAGAAGAGAGGGGGAGAATTACCCATCTTTTGATGCAGTCAAGGATACGGGTTGGTTTTTTGGGTTCCATGTGCTCACTGCCAGCTCATGTCCAGTTTTATCCATTAGTATTCCAGGTCCTTCTCCGCAGGACTGCTTTCAATCCATCAATCCCCAGTTTGTATTGGTACTTGGAATTACCCAGGTGCATGACCTTACAATTGGCCTTGATGAACTTCCTGAGGTTCACATGGACAGTTCCTCTAGACTGTCAAGGTTCCCCTGGATGGCATCCCATCCTTCTAGAATAGCAACTGCACCACTCATCTTGGTGCTATCTGCAGACTTGCTGAGGGTGCACTCAATCCCACTTTATAGTGCCATTGATGAAGATACTAAAGAGTATTGGACCCTGCATGGGCCCTTGAGGGACACCATTTTTTACTGCTTTCTACTGGGTCATTGAGCAATTGACTGCAACTCCGGGTGTGGCCATCCAACCACCTCCTTGTCCATCTAAAAGTCCGTCCTTCACATCCATAACTCTAATTCAGTGACAAGAATGTTGTGTGGGATCATGTCAAAGGCCTTGCTGAAGTCCAGGTATATTACTGGTGAGTAGTTCCCATATCGAACGGTATGAGAATTTTCTAGATTTCAGGCAATCAAATCAAATGGATAGCCCATATGTTTCTTCAAATAGTCTCAATTAATTTCCAAGTAGACGGAAAAATTATTTCACTCTTTTTCAAATGTTTGGCTTGCCATTGTAACAAGAAAAAAGGTAGTGGAATCATAATTGATTTTTTATCTTAAATGCTAAGCAGTGAGTAAGCTGAAACCTAAAATAAGAGAGATTTTGTTAGAACTGGTAAGCAAACCTCCAAAGAATATTAATGGATTTTTTAATGCACTTTTACACTCTAAGGATATGCTAAAGCCCCAGATTATATATCAGATTTTATTTTTTCCTCCATTCCACTTTTGCTTTTAGAGTAATTCTAATATGCAGCTCTTTTTATTCCTCTTTATTTAATAACTATGAAAAGAAGTAATAATGAGATTGGATTTTCTTTTCCCAAAGAAATAGAATAATTAATGTTAAAAAATGAAGGAATGAAACCTCTGGAACCTTCCAACAAGCTTCAACTTGTTTTCTAGTGAAACTGCTATTATTTAATATATATATATTTTTTTTTTTCAGCTATTTCACAGGAGAGCCCACAGGGCTACATTCAAGCATTCATGATCTATCTCATTACAGTTTTTATTTCAAGATTTTCAAGAAACTTTGATTTTTTTTAAAATTGAAAAGGACTACAAACCAGTAGCATAAGATAAATTACTGTATATTAGCTTTCTATCACTGTTCATCTTCACATTGCTCTAACCTTGAGCTTTACAAGCCAAAAAGATGAACTAAATATGACTTGGGGCTGTGAGGAAAAAAAGGATAAATTGTCAGAAAATAGATAACTTGCTAAGTTATCCATTTCACTTAATCTTCCAAGTATGTTCAATGTCACATTGCTTGACCTGTAAAAAATCAGAAATATAATAACCACACATGCTTTACAGAGAGAAAAGGAACTAAGAATGATCTACTAATTTTGGAAGAAGCTGTAAGCAAAAATTAAATTTGAAAATTAATTATTGCTTTAGGAGTCCAACCTCTTTCAAGATAAAGAGATAACAAGTGATCTTTATGCAGGCAGACAACCCATAGGGCATTTAGAACTATGTCCTAAATACCTAACCTATTAAAATATAAACAATCATAAAGAAGGCAAACAGTCCAAACACAGAAGTGCACAGATATCAGTTAAAAGTGAACACAGCTACTAAAACTGATGATCCGTACCTTTTAAAAATTTATGAAGGAATTATATATTCACAAACTGAATAAAACAGGTTGCCTTCTCCTTCAACCTTTCTAAGCAAACTACACTGGCTTTCCAGGCTTAACTGTGATTAAATATATTTATCTTCTTTCCAACAAAGCTTAAAGGAAAATTTTACTATGCTGTTATTCATCTTCCCTCAAAGGTCCATCCAGCGATGAGGAAAAATTAAAGAAATAATTTCTCCGAGACATAAAACAAATATAGTTGCTTATGCAGAGGGTAAAAATGTTTTATGGCTTCACCCTTTAGTAATATACCACCTCAGGTTAATATGGGACAGCTATGTAGAAGTTCTTCTTTTAGTCTTCACAGTCTGGACTTTATTCTTCCAGCAAAAGATTCTCCATATCTATAAAGGAGATCAGGTGCAGTCTTTGAAGCTTAAAATGCACTGGAATGGTTTATTCTAATCATTTACACAGTTTTAGAAGGTTGCGGAATTGTCTGGGCGACTCCGATGTGTTTGTATGGCCGTGTGGGTGTTGATGGAGAAGCTGCTGCTTTGTTCCTGAGGTGTTCCTTTAGTGTGGAACCCCCAGCAGTGCTATTTTGCACACTCGCAAGCCAGCCCTCTCACCGGCGCGATGGAAACGCAGCCACGCTCACACTGAGCTAGCTAGCTCAGGCGGCACTAGAGGCCAAGAGTTAGAGATGGCCCTCACATGGAGTTCCAAAGGGTTTATTTATCAAACCACATCGAAGCAGTCCAGTGATGAAAAGGGGTCAGCTTCTGCCTGGGACATACTTATGAAGCGGTACAGAAGGGAGGTGGGGTAACACAACAACAACCAATGGGGAGAAGGAGGGGGCGGAGTGGGGGCTGGGTTACATCCTCTTAAGGGATACAAGGGGCGTATGTCAACTGGCCAGTCGGACAGACCGAATCTCCATAAGGTCACGAAGCCTGATGGGAGAAGCTTTTCTCACCAAGTTGAGGGGGGACCTTAAATTTCAGAGTTTGCCCACCAGCAGGCCTCTCCCATACCTAGGCTCTTTGGCCCCCTGGCCACCACAGCTGCTAGTTTAGCTGCTCCAACATGTTTGCATGCTGTAATGTGCTAAATGTACTCAGCTGAGAAACTACCTCTCCTGCTGTAACTTCAGAAGGGGAGAAAACACAACCAAGTAAATAAATAAAAATGTTAAGCATGGAATCCGTTTGTTAAAAAAACATGGTTATGAATATGTTTTCTAAATTTTCTTTTACTCCTTGGCCATCCATTTTACATGGCTTTTATAGTAATGACACTGTCCTACTTTTTTCCACCAACATTTTCTTTTCCTTTTTTTGTTGGTTTTGAGTCATATCTACATGATTAATGACATGTCTACTTATAAGGTTAAACTAAAATGTAGAAGAACCCTTAAAAAAATGGCAAAATAAGTCAGGAGTTGATAAACAGTGCAATCTCTCTCAAGGCAGTAACTGAAGTAGGAACACTTAAAATTAAGGGCTGAATTAATAGAAATTCCATGAAGGTGATGACACTTTTTATAAAAAAATGTTAGTACATGAGATCTCAAAAAAGTTGCTTGTACTCTCCTAATACTCTTCTATTCTCATAATTTTAATTACCGTTACAGTAAAAAATGTGCATACAAATATATATATATGCATATAGAAGGGTGAAATTAAGGCCAGGGTTGCCCCAGCCATGCCGTTTCCAGCTGTCTTCAGCTGACAAACTGCGGGCATTTCTAGGCTCTGGACCCAAAACAGTGACACCTCAGGGAAACTGTATTTAAGGATGGGAATAACACTGCACAAACAGTGAGGAGTAAGGAAAAAAGCATGAGAAAAAGAACAGCTCTGAAGACACTGAGGTCAGAGATGAACAATGTAGAGGAGGTGCTCCAGCTGTGATAGCAGAGATTCCTCTGCATCCTGTGGAGAAGATCATGGTGAAGTAGGTTGTCCCCCTGTCTATGGAAGTCCACAGGGAAGCAGATATCCACCTGCAGCCCATGGAGTATCCCACAGTGTAGTAAGTGGATGTGCCCTAGAGAAAACTATGAGCTCGTGGAAAGCCTTCACTGGAGCAGACTCTTGCCAGCAACTGTGGCTCAAACAGAGGAGTCCGAGCAGGAGAAGGTTTTTTAAATGTAATCTGATTGTAATGTAACCTGATTACTTGATGCTCTTGGTGGGTGAGATGGGTTAGTTTACTCTTATCTAACAATTTTTTTGTAAATTGTGCAGCCAATTTATGAATTTCTCCCTTAATTCATCTTAAAGCCACAGAATAAAAAAAAGCATGAAGCATATATGAATGACAAGTAGATCCCTGACATTTATTCCTGCTACTTTTCAGGTAGGAAAACAAAATGGTATGAAATATTAGTGCATAAAACACTCATCCATAACATCTCTAAAATACATTTCTTAAAGAAACAGTTTCTAGTTCAGACAATAAATAAAAAGAAACAAGAAAAAAGTGAAAAAAATCTTTTAAATGTTGAAGGAAATGTGTATATAATCACCAAGCAGATAAATTTGTATACCTTAACTTGACAAAAAAAAAAAAGGAAGAAGGAATAAAACTGAATGAAAGAGGAATATTTTAACCTGATTTGGTCTTAATGTTTGTTGCACCAAAACCTGCATTAAAATACAGAACAAAAAGCCTGCGAGTCAGATACACTCAGAATACTATAGAATAATACAATTCCTTGTATGAGCTGAGATAATGGCATTCTCATCTTGCCCTATGGAATCTGAATGTCATGAATTCCTGGTTTGAAACATAATTTAATAAAGGTCACTTACCAAGGTAGAAAACAGGGGAGATAAGGAAAAACCCTGCATAGCACATCTGTTTAGAATGAACTGATCTGACATAGTTATTAATTACCACAGATGCCTTGGGGTTGGAATAAAGCTGTCAACTCAGAAGCAAAATGCTTTCCCAAAGTCAGAGTCTCAAAAAAATTGCAATAAACCCAGAAATGTTCAATATATTCTGTCAAATATCTTTTCAGAATCTGTGGCAATACTAAGGTGAAAGACTAAAATGTGTTAGCAAAGCCTTAATCAAATGGAAAGATTTTGATCTGAGATAAAATGTGTTTGATTCAGATGGAATAGCTTTGTATTACATTTGTGAAGGCAATGAAATGAAATATTGGCTAATATTTTAGCACACATTAGAGAAATCAGTTAATATAGGACTTCAGCAGTTTTAGCCCACACAGTGATTCAGCTAAGCTATACCTATAGTATTTGCTCAAATATTACCACTCCTCATTTCAAATAGCATGGACTGTTGTCATGACATCAAGATAAAAGGTTTGACAGGAACAGGCCATACTGCTCAGTTGGTTGTAAGGCTTAGTTTACTGTTATTATTAGTACTGACCATATAGACTAAGAAAATGTATTTATGTAGTTGTTTTTACTTAGTAATAAAAAGCATTTAACATGTAGGCATCTTGTTGATTCTTAATGACAAAGATATGGGTTAACAAGTTACCCTTACATTGATTCATTTCTGATTTGTTTTTTAAAATTCTGTAAGTCTGAGAATTTTACCTAAAAATGCATTTAGTCTCATCTCATGTGTCCACATTCAGCCATGGACATTCTTAGACCCTGAGACCAAACTTTGTATCCTAGCTTACATTTAAGTACATGAACTCTGTTTATCCCTAAAACAGGCAGGACACACCCAGCTCTTGGAATGGTCCTCAACATATATTATCCACCAGACAATTTATCTGAAATAGATAGTGTCAGCTGATATGAGTCATAGACACGTATGGGATTAGGCTAACAGTTAAGTGATATGGGCCAGTGCTTCAGCTCATGATCTGGCACTTTGTGGGGGACACGGGTCAGTGCTGTTTGTTTCTAAATGGGATAAGTGTGTGATATCTAAAACTAACTGTATACTATTTGAATCATTCTGCTCAGATCAGGCAGCTTTTAAAAACTATGATGCTGCAGCTAAGTACTGTTTAGAAAGTACATGTTTAGAAAGCATGAGCTGTGTAGATTCATAGCAACTGAGAGATGGAAAGCTACTAGAAGGATGTATTGCTTCACACAGCAGCTTGTCAAAAACATACTGTTGATAACAAAACTGTTGGAGTCTCAAAAAGGAACAAAGCAAACCCATGGAACAAAAAACCAAATCACAACCACCTATTGTGCAAAAAGTGCCTAAACTGCATACAGATTGGGACTATCCCTATGCATTTGCCTGTTGTCATACCCTGTGCTACAGATCAATGATGGAGAAAAGTTACCAGGCCAAACAAGTATTTTGTTGATCATATATTGCCGTTCTAGAACTACTATTCACCTCCTGATTTTTAAAATTATGCATTTCAAATTTTGACTTACATCCAATCCTAAAATAGTCTGCTGGCTGAAACTTAACACTGTAAGTATTTTGTGTGACTGTCTTTGCATTTAAGACCTTAGAACAAAGAAGCATTTTTGATTAACCTCATTTTAAATGATGTTATAAAATGTGATCAACTTTGCAAAGATAAAATGCAAAAAATGTTACTATGGGAAATAATTGTTGACATATTTCAAAACACCAATTACATTAACAGAACAGAAGCATCTTCCAGTCTGTCAAACAAATAAATAACTAAGAACATATGCAATACTATAGGTACTGCTGGGTTGTTTTTTATTACTATTATTATTATTATTGTTGGTATTATTATTATTATTATTATTATTATTATTATTATTATTTAATAGGTTTGTTTACTGAGGCTCTAAAGCCACTCTAAAATTAAAGGTGTGGCCACCATATGTAAAAGGATTTATTTGTAAAGGTAATTTAATCATCTGGTCAACATTTTTGAGGCAGTTTATTTTTCATCAAGACCGGCTCACTAGATCAAACACAAAGTTATCTAATCATTGTGATTTTAGTAGTGGTGTTATAAGTAATTCCATTAAAATACATTTATCACCCAGGCAGGCTGTGAAGAGATAGTCTTCTTGTCTTTTGTGATCAAACTAGAGAAGATAATTCAAAGCATTTTTAGAAATACTGACAGCATGGGGATTTTTTGCCTGCTTCTATGCATATTAAAACCACCACCAAAAACTCCAAGCTACATAAAAATGCATGTCTATGACATGTTGGAATATTGAAACTTCCTGCCTTTTCATTTTGACTTAGTTTCTCATTTGAATTTGTAAGTCATGAAATGATTTGAAAGGACATAAATAAATGCAGAAGATGAAGAATACCTATTTTGAAGTTCAGTTATGACATTCTAAAAATAAATTTATAATGCCATTTTGAATAACTGACTTATTACCAAGAGAAATATTTCTCAATCTTCTTTAGCTTTTGGTATTTTTGTTTGTTTGCTTGATTTTATTTTTGTTTTCTTTTTTTTAAGAAAAAAGGTTCTATCTCTATTTTCACTGTTATAATGTTCATAAACTAGCAGTCTGTAAGGGCAGGTACATTGACTTTCTATTAGATGAGGACTTATTTGCATATGCATATTTGTGATACATGGGCTGATTTTTAACCTGTTAGAGTCTCCAACAGAATCTGAGGCAGGACATCTCCAAAAGACTGGACACAATTTACTCTCAATACAAGTGGAAACACATTCCATTGCAAGTAGAAGAGGAAAACTGTTTATGCTTACTCTTCTTTAACGCATTCAAAAAAGCTCAGCCTAGAGCTTATGTCTGGAAAACCCATTTTTCCCAAAAGTCCTTTGTTGATCACAGTTAGATTCAGAATTCTGGGATAAAGGCACCTGTGCTTTGATAAAGAGAAGTTATGTACAAGACAAAAGCCTGTGTCCATAGCTTCAGCATTTGAACAAAAAGGGAGCAGTTTTAAACTCCCCTCTTCTTGTATTCTTAAATATTATTACCCACATTCCACCTGCTAAACTGCAAACCCTAACTCCTTTGATACCATGGCCCCACCACTGAAAGTGTAGAAGTCTGTGGAGCAACAACAGTGAGATTTAAGTTCTTTTGATACAACAAACTTCAGGCATAAAGTGAAACACCACTGAGGTGCTCCAGCTGCAATGGGGGTGCTTTCAAAGCTTTTCCCATTCCTCCTGGGGCACATTGCCAATTCTTTTCTCCTTTTTGCAAGCTTTTGGAAAGTCATGCAAGCATACAGTGTTTTATATTTACTACAAGGTAACATTTAAGCAATTGAAACTCTTTGAACAGCAAGTTCCATTGTATTTATCACAATTAATTAAAGAGAAAGAACAGAGGGGAAACATGTGTAACCTTCATCTGGTTCAAACGAAGTAGGGTGATGTTTTAAAGATTTTCTTACTGTTCTGAAACCCAGATCATAGATAATTCAGAGAGAATTAAGGCTTTTAATAACAAATGAGAGATTTTGAAGCTGTGTTTCAGCTACCTGTCAAACCCCGGTTCCCCTCCCCAACCTTTTTCCTCGTAATGCTTAGCACTTTTCATCTTCAAAGTGCTTCAAAACACATTAACTAATTAATCCTTTGAGCGTCCCTAAGAGATTAGTAGAAAACGATGTGATCTCTGGCAGTCATGCAAGAGCCTTGAGCAAGGCAATGAACCCTACATCTAATAAGGATTATTCTCAAGGTCTCCTGAAGTCCACAGCACCCTGAACATATATTCTGTTGAAAACTTGCAGAAAATGTAGACGTATTTAAAGAAGAAAAAGCAACATTTAAAAAGGGTAGGTGGAATTGAAGGACAATGTTCAAATGTATGATCTGGAAAAGAAACTATTACTCCTTAAGCAGTGCTTCTTAATCATCTTGCAAAATCTATATACTATAGTAGTATCTTTAAATATCTGTAACTATCTTGCTTGAGAAATAACTATAACTAAGTTCTAACTTCTGTATAAACTGTGCTGTTTACATTTGCAATAGTAAATTAAACAGGACAAGACTACAGGATTCAGCACTGGTATATACTTCTCCATAACACTAAAATCTTTGTTCAGAGTTTGCTGGCACTTTTTCCTAAGGCCAACTTACATTCTCACAAAAAAATAGGTAGCTTTGTTCACAGCAATTCCATTTGAATACAATCATTATATTCTAAGAGGTAAGAGAGTATAACTTTGTAGGAAAAAGCATTTCTATGCTGCCAAGACTAGAGAATGAACCCTGATCCAATTTAGTTATTAAGATGGATGTAGTCATAAGTTGTAAAAGTATAGTATTGCCATAACAATGGCAAAGATTTTGAATGCCTGATGCTTAGAATATTCTCAGTGTGCTTCAAGAGAGTTGGTTCATAAGAGGCTGTCACAGCTGAAGGAGTGGCAATTCACCTTATAATAGTCTGACCACTTGGTTTTGTGGTAATGATTATCCCTACAAGATCTTTGCTTATTTTACAGAAACTTCAAGAGAAGGAAAGGACAAAAGTGATTTCACAGAATAATCAATAAACTCAGAGTCTCTGTTCACAGAGCACTTGTAAAGTACATGAGATTCAAACAAATCCAGGTTTACAATTCCCAGATCTGTCATGAGTGTTCTGCCTTAAAAATATCATCCTTTTCTTTCTTGGAATAATTTTGGAAGTAGTGAGTCTTGAATATGTCTTGCAGAGCAAATTTATTGAATTTTGTTCTACAAAGCTTGGTTCTCAAAAGTGAATTTGAGGTAGGAAAAAGGAAACTTTTCTTGAAGCATCATTTTTTTGGGGATTGCAGTTCCCAGAGAATGGCAGGAACTTGGATTTCTCTTGTGCTCTGTATTTCCTGTTGGTTATGTCTAAAAGTCTCTCACATAATTAGTTCACCACTCTGAAATTCCTAGCTCCTCTCTCGGGTATTGGGTTCGGTGCTAAGGTACAAGCATCTGAAATGTGAAACTGTGCAGCCTGATGGCTGCTGCTTGGCCCTCATACAACTTCCTCGCTGTGCAGCTCGACTAATGCTAATGCTTATTGTCCTTCAATTTGTTCAAGAGACTAGAAAGTGCTAAGCAGGGTGCTCTCTCAGATTGCTAAAACTGTGACTATAAGTTGAAGGAATACAAATTCAGAATGCATTATGTTCAACTATGTGATTTTATGATTAGACGTGTACTTTTCTCACATTATTTTCTTGTTTCTTCCTCTCAGGGTGTGTTTATTTATTGGGTATAAAATATCATTCACTATCATTCACAGAATGTTTTTACATTGACATCATTACCTTAAATCCTAACAAAAAACATTCGTACCATCCTATCACACTGCAGCATAATTTTTTTTTTTTATGAGATAGTGGTCAGATACTGGAAAAATTTGTCTGGAGAGGTTGTGGAATTTCCACCATTAGGGATTTCAAAACCCAGCTGAATGCCTTTCTGAGCAACCTGCTCCATCTGACCTATTTTCTGTAGGACTACAATATTTCCAGAGATGCCGTTCAACCTCAGCTATTCTGTGATCCTGTTTACAATTTAGAATTAAAACTGTACACTTTCTGAAGAAAAGGAGAGCAAAAGTCTGTAGCATATTCTGTCAAAAAGCTTGGTTCTGAAATTTGGATCTGTGTTTTTTAATACACTTGGTTTTGGTCAGGTATGTCTGCTTTTAAAAAAGACAAATTCTGTTGACTGCATATTTAGTTCTTCACTGAGTGTAATGAAAATTTAGATAAGCACCACACAAATAGAAATCTAAATTGTTAACAGAAAACCTGAATTCCTAAATCTGGTGCTGAGTTTCATATAAAATATTGAATTAACCTTCTTTTCTGGAACTACAATAACTACTGTTTCTTCATGAGACCATAAACATCACTTTTTGGGAGAACAGGTTTTTATTTTAATTATTTTTATTGTGCATCTTGATTAATGGAGCATACTCTGTACCCTACTGATGTGTAGTACTACACTGACCTACCTCAAGAATAAAACTGGTTCAAATAAATGTAAGCTATATTTTAAAATTCCATTTCTGAGTTTCCACTGCTAGTCTACTCTATTTTGCTGCAAGACAATGTGAAAACATAATGGTTCAACAGGTTACCAAAGATTTTTACTGAAGATTTCTCAAATGTCAAAAACCCCAATAATTTTACCCACTTGCATGGTAGACTACTTGAATTAAACAGAATTACAAGAGAAAACTTTGTCAACTTTGTTAACATTTATGGTTTTATATAGAGTACAGTGTTGCAACAGAATTACTAGATCATATTATCTTTCTAATTAAACATAATATTTCTGTGGTTTTTAATAAGGCTTTTTCACTCTTCTTTTTCCTCTTCATTTTTCTCCTAGGAAAGAAAGCTAGTGAAATATGTCAGGTCAGTTCTGTTTGCTTTTTAAAAAGTATTATGTTATTGATTACTAGGAAAATCCTGTTCCATTTTAAATTGAGATAATATTTTAGGGGTTTTTTTGTGGGATTTTTTTTTAATGGAACAATTGTCCAGATCAATCTCCAAAAGCATTATACCAAAACTGAACAAAAGCCAGAAATACAATTAAAACTAAACTGTGGTGCAAATTGTCGCTGTAACACTTTATCTTTTGTGAAAAATAGATTTATGGTAATATAAAATTTGAAAGAGGTTCATATGTAGTTTTGAAATCCTTTTTTTATTTCTTTTTTTTATCAGCTGGTGTTTTGAAACACTCCATTTGGAACATAAATTTAATAGGTAGATGTCTATCAGTTCAAACACTGAGTTAGAATGTAAGATAGTCTGTTGCTGAATAATAAGATTACAGAAGTATAAGAGCTTCTAGATAAGTCTGAAAATTCCCTTCATCTTCTGGATACAAATCTGATGGGTTTGGTTCTGACGTGAAGGATGATATTTCTAATCTTTACAGCAAAATAATTCACTTGGGGAATGCCAGCAGTCATGACTTCCTACTTGGGCCTGCCATTTAAAATCTTGTTTTATTTCTTAATAAAAAGAAAACTTTTTCTCCGTTTGTGATTATTTTCCCTCCAGGGAAACATATTCAGCTTTCTGTCTGTTTAATAAAGAAAATACCAAAATGAGCATTAACTATGCTCAATTCTCTCCTACTAACTAAATAAAAATAATTTCTAGGCAGTCATTTATTCCTAGTCTGCATTTTTTGACTATAATACTCTATCTTTCTCATGCTCATTCTGTGCACTTGTCGGTATGTACACATGGGTCTGTATATAAAGCATCCATATATCGCAGATCTCTGGGCATATCAAAATGGATTGGGAAGTAGAGGGATAACCAAGAGCAATAAAGACTGATTGGGAAATCTGATTTTATTCCCATCCGTGAGACCAGACATGAAATATTTGAGGATGCTGAAAGAACTTGTGGTTTGTGAAATATTCCATTGACTGGAGGAGGTGTCTGACATCTGCAAAAAGTTATGAGATATGGTTCTCTTCAGAAAGAGCAAGAAAGAGGAACCAGGAAATGGTAGATCAGTCAGCCATGGGTCAGTGTCTGAAAAGATAATGGCCTTTTTTTGTAGAACATTTTTGCAGACACCTGAAGGAAATTGGCATGGGAAAATCAATCCAGTCTTAAGGGTGGTCCTGGTTCAGTCAGGAGGTAAGACTAGATTATGTCCTCCAGACAAAATTTCTGTGATTGTATGACTTCAGGTTTACTTCTCTTCCACTCATAAATAAGTTCATTAAATAAAGCAGGCTAAGACAACTCATCCTACAATACAGAATACGAAGTGATCACTGTATTGGGTTAGAAGTCTTGATTTCAACATAAATTTCTATAGCATTTATGAAAGCATAAAATAAATATGTTGATGCATTCTCATAATTTCTACAAAAACCAAAAAATCCTGTGCCTGCAAAAATGATATATCTATATCTAGATCTAGATATATAGCTCTAGATCTAGATCTAGTGACAGATAGAGGTATATCTTTTCCAGGTAAATGTATTGAAAAAGACCATTTGCTCCACTGTCTCCTCCAATGGTTTGGGTTTTTTTTCTTTGTATTTGAAAACTCACCTATGCCAAATAACTCATAGTGTATTGTAAGTCTTATTTTGCTGGGTCTGTGTGAGAATACAGCATGGGGATTGCATTCAGAGGATTAGAGGAGCTGAGTTTGAGCTGTGTCTTTAGAAAGTCGAGTACAGCAACACTCAGCTATTAGGTATGCATGATATTATGATATTTTAGATAGAATGCTTGACTTGTAGCTTTTCAAGTATTGCAAATTTAATGTTCCTCAACTAATATCTTTGCCAGAACATAATGTCTTTTGTTGTCTAGAAAGACTACACATTTTTAGGTGCATTTTTTTTTACTTCACTGTAAAACAGAAACAATAAGCACAGTCTTTTGATATTTTAAAGACCACTGGTTCAGGGCTGTGAGATTTGCAGATGATCTCAAATCAGATGTCTGAGACTGTGAATGCTAATCCCATATTCTTATCCAGGCAATCTGTAGAACACCCAACAGGAGTCATCAGTATAGATATCTCCTATGGAGTGTGCTAGCTTCTGCTAATCCTGTGAAAGAGATCAGAAATTAAATTTACTCCTCTTTTTAGGCACCTCAAATCTGTAATATTGAATAATTAAATATATTTTTTAAATTTATTTAAAAGAAGTTTAGTTATACCACTTTCTACTTAGAAAGCTGAGAAATGGTCAGAATAAAGAAGTTAAATCTTGGGTGTTTAAAATTCTAAAATGGATTAATCTTTGAAATATTCTAAAACCAGTGCTTATGAGAGCATCCTATGGGATTTGCACTCAGCAGGTATAAACTAGTCATCTGTGGTAGTTATTATGAATTACACCAGCTAAGAAATTTTTTCTGTATTTTCAATGCAGTGTACAAACCAGCTAAACACACAGATCTGCTGGAAAAGTAAGCTGTAATATCCCCCTACTCAAACACACTGAGCAGGGCTTCCCAAGGGAAGCACTGAGTGAAAGGCTCATACAGCTGTTTAATGCCTTTCACTTTCCTACATATCCAGCTCATGCAGACTAGCTGAGGGATATTTTCTGCTTTCTGAATTTTTGCACCAGACAGCCTGTCAGGAAGTTTGTATCTGAAATAGACAAAAAAACCCAGGAAACATAGAAATAGAGGAGCTGGAGCAAGGCAAGGGTGTCATGAACAGGGAGAACAATCCCTCCTCCTCCCACCCCATCATTTTGTTTCATGCATTTCCTACCATTTAGTCCCATTCTCTCATGACTGATATCATTAGATGTGCTTGCCAGCACTGTGTCAGTATGTCACTTAGGAAGCAGCCACCTGAAAAATGTCACTAAAACATATAAAAAAATAGCAGCTAGATTAAAAAAAATCCTACATTTTTACGTCTGTTTTAAATGCTTACTTCTGAAGACCAAAATGTGAGTTCCAGCTCTGCTTTTGATCCCTTTCCATACATAATGCTCAGGGTTTAGTATACTGAGCATTTTCAAATTCCAAGTGTAGTTAAAGAAAAGTCTTTTCAAATGTAAGCCTGAGGGTCCTGCTCAAGGATATACCATAACTAGTACTCTGGAGATTATAAATTCACATAACAGGCTCTTGGACAACTCACTCCTATTGTCTATAATGATAATTTTTTAAGTTAAACGACTATGACAATCAGCAAATTTAACAAAGATGTGGAGTTGTGTCAGCTTGGCAGCAGAGAAGACATCTAAGAGAGGCAATCATAACAAATATATCTACTTCCAAACTGCTGTAGGCTGAATCTTTTCTCTGCTGTTTTATCTCTAAAATAGATCCACTGCAAAATTATAAGATCAGAAGCTGATCCTAGTGGAAAAAAAGCCATTGAGATCTGGCTTAGAGATATGTACCTCAAACTATCTACTAAAACTTCTCTGGTTTTGGGGATTTTTGGTTTGGTTTGGTTTTAGGGTTGTTGGGGTTTTTTGTGTGTGTGTTTGGTTTGGGGTTTTTTGTTTTGGTTTGGGTTTTTTGGTTGGTTGTGTTTTTTTTGTTTGTTTGTTTGTTTACTTTTTGGGGATTTTTTTGTTGTTGGTTTGGTTTTAGGGTTGTTGGGGTTTTTTGTGTGTGTGTTTGGTTTGGGGTTTTTTGTTTTGGTTTGGGTTTTTTGGTTGGTTGTTTTTTTTTTGTTTGTTTACTTTTTGGGGATTTTTTTGTTGTTGGTTTGGTTTGGTTTAGTTTGGATTTGTTTGGTTTTGTGGTGTTTTGAGGTTTTTTTTTTAAATCACAGCAGGAAGAAGATGAAGCTGCAGAGACCAAGCTTGATGGTGCAAATTTTACTCTCTGTCCATGTTTATCTTGAGATAGAAGTTCAGACAAAAGTTCTAAATAAAATTCAAACCTTTGTCAGTACAGGGAAAGGGGTAAGCAAACAGTGCAAACCTTTTATTCCCTTGCTTTCTGCCAGTCACATCTTCCTTAGAAAACACAAAATTTTAAATCAATTATCAAGTCATATAAAATTAATTTCTGATGATCTATTCATACCTTGCACAAATCAAAATCTTCCTTCAGGGGAAACCTGACTGTTTTGTATGTTCCTTGAACAAGGAATAATGTAACATTTAACCTACTTCTGCAACCCTGACTTGAACATGACTTAGACCAGGTTAATGACAAATCCCAAGCAACTTTGTAGAAACTTGTTTGGAAGTTCAAAGAAACAGGAACAGCAATCCTAAAGATTAAGCCACATAGATCATCTAAAATCCCAGTGTATTATTAAAACTTTGACTGTATTGTTACTCAGCTATGCAAACTTTCACTTAGTAATCATTTCACTTTCATTTAGTAATCTTAATTTCCCTTATCAAAGCTTTCTAAATTTGCAAAGTAGCAATACTACATCTGCTCTTACACTGTATTTGTTATCTATGTACATTACTTTAATTAACTAATTTTCATTTTCTTAGTTTTTAAGTCTTAAAATCGGTTATTACTAATTTTTTTTACTTCACTATACTATTTAGCTTGTACTCGTAGTAGCTACACTGTAATGGAAGTACATGAAAATGTCAAAAATGTTGTCTTACCAATGCCAAATGAAATATATCGCATGCATTTAATGGCCATATATTTTAATTGGCAGTGTAGCTCAAAGTGTAGCTCAAAATACTGTGTTGGATTTTGAAGATTTTAAAATACCGTTTCAGATGTATTATTATGTTTAGTCAGGAATTTTAGACAAAAAGTAGATAACATTTAAGAAGGTGCACAGTGCAATACATGACAAAAATTACATCCCAGTTTGAATGAAAAGTTTTGGCAAAAACTATAAAAAAATTAACATTTTCTAGCATTATTCTATCAGACTCTCCATTTTGCTTAATGAATTATTTTACAGTTCTACTCCTTTTAATAATGAATGATACCTTTTAAATTATAGACATACGAAAAGAAAGTTCTTGTGACTAAGGTTAGCATATTGAAAAAATGAGGCACTAATATCTTAATTACCTAATTAATACCCACAGACATTTATTTGTGCATTCTCATCTGTTTTGTAGCCAGACTTTCCAAGAGGTATTTCACTGTGGCAGAAATGCTACTATTTATTAAGGAATAGAAACTTAAAATTATAAGCTTCCAGATTCACAGAATTGTAAAATTAATGAATAAATTAAGATATAAAGAAATTTTATAAGGTCATTAATTTTATGTACTTGGTAATATTCAGCTAGGGTCAAATGACACTGAAAAGGGTCATAGAACTAGAAATACAGAGACAGATTTTCTCTCAATGTGGACCAACTGCAGAATATGTCTGGTTATGTTTGCAAATGTTAAAGGATATTTTTGAAGGGAAGAAAAATAACATTGATAGTTTCTGATAGCATCAAAAATAGCTAATAATCTAGCTGTTAGAAAGTTCCCTTGACATCTTTGGTACTTGGAAGGAATTCTCTATTCTGCTTGATTATCTCTGGGACTTATATCCCTTCTTTTTATACAGTAAATCAATGCCTTGGGGTAGGTGTCCTTTGAAGCCGTTCCAGTTCGCTAAAGCAATTAAAATTTAGTGAAGTATAAAATATCATCGTGTTTTAATAGCATAAATTACTGGGAAACCTTGATAAAAGATATGACAAGACTCACCTCCATTGAAGCCACAGTGTACTTTCTTCACGTGTTAATGGTGTAATCTGTTTTCCGGTTTCCTTGAAACACTCAAGCTGGAAACCAGTTCAGCCCACAGCCGTTCCAGGTCAGGGTTTGACTCCCTTTAGTGTCTAGTGACATTAGAGGCAAGCACACAGGCCTAGCAGGCACAGCACAGGAGCTACAGGAAGCCTGTATGGAGACACAGCTGCTTGTCAGTGAAACCCTTTAATCATTTTAAACAATAAATCTGTTCCAGGTAAGCAGCACAGTTTCAGCAATTGCATTGAACCCTTCTTTCATAAGGAAACACCTGTATTAGATACTTCCAAATTTAAACATCTACAGTTTGGAGAAGAACCTTAGACTTCATGTTCATGCTGCACAGAAAATATTATCATATGTGGATGGAACGCAAAATACTTAATGCAAAGGGAGAGTCACATGCCATATATCATCAGTTATAGATATTTTTAAAAATTATTCTTCTTTTCTCCAGTATGAAGCAAGAAGTATAGAATAGAATAGCTGTGGAACCTTAGAAACAATGAAGTAATGCTGTTCTTTTCTAACAGTCAGGAATCAGAGGTTCAAAAATACAGGGTACCTTATGCAAGATAATAAATAATTACAGATAGTAGGAAATAAAACTCACAAGTTAACTTAGAAGTAACTTCCGAAAAAGTAGCTAAAAAAATTACAACCCTTTCCAAAAATGATAAAAAGTGTTGCAAAACATCAACTTCAGTTTCAATTTAAACACTCAAAGGCATGGGGAAGGAATACTGTGGCTGACTCAGGATTTCAAGCTTCTACTAATTTGCTTTTCAACAAGTCATAATGTAAGATAAAGAGACAAATCAAACAGAAAAACATGCTAAACAAGGCTTATGCTGTAAAACAGTCCCTTGAGACTTTGGTATTTTGTACTCATGGATATCCTATTAATTTCTTAAAATGGGATTTTAGAGAGTCATAGAAACATTTTTTCATTAATTGAAAAAAAAAAAAGACACAACGGATGAAAAAAACCCAATTAGTCAATACAGGCAATACTTTTCCAATTTTCTACTCAAGTTTGGGGCCAGCAGCCTTCCTGGGTTAATATCCCATAGATAAAGACATTTTAGGAAAAAAAAAGTGTCATTCTTTCTCTTAAACTAGTGTTTCCAGTTTACTTGATATTAGATACTGCACCACAGATGATTTAAATCAGGAAATTCTTCCATAATAGATGTTGGACAATTGCAGATAACCAGTCCAGAGAGAGATTAAGAAAATTATAGGTCTTAATATTCCTCATTAAAAATTAATTTCAGCTCTTCTGAAAGCAAAAAATATTGTTTCCTATTATAGTCAGTCTCTGCTATACATGAAAAGGAGTAATAAAAAACCAGCACTGGTATCATAAGAATTCAGCCAAGTCCAGTTACATTAAGCAATCAGAATTATCTTTAATATTGTATTTCACTGTGTGTGTGTCTCTGTGTAATGCAATACCAAGAATCATATAAAACAATCCAGTGAGGTTCTGATTAACAGCAGTCATCTAACATAAGCTTGTTTGAGAAAATGGTTTTTGTATCTGACTTGCCTTCATTTTCAAAAAGATGCTAAAAACCTTTATTCACCAAGTATATTGAGCTAACAGAACAACAGAGGCATGCAAAACATTTAGAAATACATAACTTCCTTTGTAATTTTCTTGAAGATTTCTTGGGGTTTTTGTTGTGGGTTTTTTTTCCTGTAATCCAAAGCATCAAACAATTTCCCAATGAATTTTTAAATTCAGTGTTATTATAAATACATTACTGCTTGCTGTTGCTTGCACAGTGCAAACAAGATCCTTTTATTGCAGCAAACACATTTTCTACATGTAATTGATATACCATCACAGTGTAATGGGTAATTTCATTGAACAAAAGTATTTATTCTCTACCTTCAGAACACAGTGAAGGAGAACGCTGTCTGGTTTTGCTGAGGTTATAGTCCGTATTCCTAACATAGTAAAGAAAAGTGCTTTTGTTCAATCACTATATAGTATTTCTAAAAATTAGGCTGAGAATCCCATTTTGACCTGAGTTATATAAGGAATCCAGACTGTCCATACCTCGTTGTCATAGTTTTAATGTCAGGCGGAGTAAAACTCTATGGAAATTGCAGAGACTCCCCTCATCCATTACACAGGGGTGTATCCAGGATACCGTGATATCTCCCATGCTTCCAAGCGTACCTGTCATCCATTGGTGTAGCAGCCAGTTGAGATGTGAAGGCTGTGGCACTTTATTAGAGTAATCCATCAATTTCTCTGTGTTAGTAGGCCCCTCTTTCTTTTAACCTGGAACTAAGGAACTTAAAGGGAAAAAAATACTACATTTTGTTGTCATAAACAACCAAAAAAGATAACATTTCTTTATTTTGCTCTTCATTAAAAAAGTAAATAAATTAAAGGTTCTTTATCACAGGATATTTTAACACTGCTCTTCAATAATTTCAAACAGCAAACAGGGCTCAAGTTACATTGAAAGTAATTTTTAGTCTGCATTTTTTTTGCAATTTCCAGCATTATTTTTTCTGGAAGATATTGGTCTTGGACCCTGGAAAACTGCAAATTCATCAGGATCTATTAACCTATTAGTACTAGCAATGCTTGATGAGGTTGTGTGAGAATCATTACATTCTCAAGGCTCCAGTGGTTTCATGAAATTAAGAAAGTGGTAATGCGATTGATGGGAACCTACTCATGATGGAATTTTTCTTTACATTATTTAAATTTTGATTTACTCCTACATAATTATGTATTTCAAATTCAAAATGAATCAATGAATTGAACAGATAAATGTCAGACTATAATTGGCAAATTTTTCATAACAAAGTAGAGATAGGCTCTTAATTTTAAATTACACTGAGCATTCCACAAGAAGCATCTTCCACATTAGAATCCTGCACCATACTATATCAATATTCTATTAATATTCACAGGTCCATATGTGGTTTTGGTGTTTGGTACTGTAACAAGAACAGGAAAAAAAATCATGGGAAAAATAAAGAAACCCAAAACAATAAGGATAAGGGCTCAGGAGAACAGGAAAGAGATACTGTTCTGTTTATATGGTTCTGTCCTTGCACGCCAAAAAATTCTGAATGTATTTTTTAGCTCCATGTTTCTGACATTATTTTCAGGTTTGAGATACTGAATTTAAATTGTTAAATCCTGATAACATTTTTACTGCATGACTGCCAGCAGCTAAAGTAAAACTAAGTTTTACTTTTTTGTGTTAAGAATCTTTAGTTATTTACTAGTGTATCTTTGAAAGGAAATCTCATCTTCCACACTTATAGTATTAGTTGGCGTGGAAATATGGCTGGGGGTAAAATGAGAGGCAACAGAGAAGTTATATTCATATCCTAACAGAAGTTATAATGGTACGGAAATTACACGGTAAAATGCAGCAGCTACTCCCTGGATGGGATGTGGTTGGCAGGCTCGAAACCTGTTCCACCAAGGTCACACACACACACACACACACACACAGTCTGCAACCGTGAGCACCAGCTGAGGGGGATGGAATGGAGGGTGGAGTGGAGTGGAAACCCTGTGGCCAAGGCTCTGCTGAAACCCTTGCAGGAAGGGGAACTCGATGGTACTTTGCAGCTGATAAACCCCACAGCAGCTGTCAGGGGAGACAGGAGAAGGTGTCTTGCTGCCAAGCCAGCAACTCCGGTGAAATCGCTCTCCTCGGGTGAGCTTGGTTCACTACAGCCTAATTATTATACAACACTCACCTGCATCCCAAAGCTACCTGCCCCCAAGATACGAGCACCCCTCACTGAGGAAGTGTCCATATTTTATTGACCATACCTTTAAGAGCAAAGCAAGAGAATTTTGCAACAATCGGTAACAAAGGTGTGTATGAATAGAGTTATTCAAGCTCCACCTGAACATAAAGAAATAGTATAAAAATATGTTGAAAATCGGGAAAATTAGGAAAGACCCCATTGTAACTGCTGGGATCAGTCAATGGGCTGAACCTGTCCTCTCCCTCATAGGGATGGGTAAGAACCACACTCTGTGTGTACTGAATACTTTTACTGGGGATTAGAGTTTGTCTGTGCATTGCTTTGAATACATTTTTGCAGTCAGATACCATCACAAACAATTCTTGAACCGTAACCTGTCACAATTTTATATTAATAAAGTGTGTTATTCTGTAAGCTGTTGGTGTGAGTCCTTCATGGGCACTGGCAATTGCTGGCAGTGGGGAAATACTGGTATAAAGTGGAAGACCTGCTGAGGGGTTTCCATTATGCCATCCGTGTGTGTCCCTGAATAAGTCAGTCAAACTACCCTCCGATCCAGCAGGATTGCTCAGTGAAGGGTCCCCATCACAGGATGCTGACGGACTGGTTGGGCATGAGGGTCTTGGCTTTCCTGGGGCACTGACAGACAAATCAAACACTAAGGGTTAAGGAAATCTCCCCTTTTCACATGACAGTTGGTTCACTTAAATAATATTATATGACAAATTCATTAGTGACTCTCTTATCTCCCTCTCCCTGCATTGTTACATTTGTCAAACTTCATTATAACTTAAATGGGAATTTCTATGCATGATCCAGGTTATACAGAAAAATACAGTTCTGTTACAATAATTACCCCTGAGAGAAAAAAAACCTAACAAACTTTCCTTGGAACTGTGGTCATTTCCAAGACAAGCACAAGGCAGGATAGTGGCAGTACTGATTAAGTCAGTCTTGATTGTAGACTCTCGGTGACTTGTAAGGGCAAAAATAGTAGGGGATTATTTTTTTCCTGGAAAAATGTTTAGTGCCATTTCAAATGCAATGGGGTATGTAAGTCATCTGCCCAGGTCTGAGATGTGTGTGTGTATTTACATAAGTAGTTTCTGGATCAATGCTAACTGCATAATAAGTCAGTATTTCACTTAATAGTCTGGCCTCTGATAGGAACCAATTCTTCAGTATAATAGAAAATCATGCAGGTCCAATGTCCTCCCTTTGCTGGTCCATTAGTACCTATTTTTAGAATGGATAGCAAAGATGGTTTAGGAAATATTTTTGAACAGTTTTATATTTTTAATTTTAAAAACCACCCAATGTTTGTTTACATTGCAATGTCTGAGGGTCAGTATGTCTGCTTCAAACTCTCTGGTTATATGCAAAAGAGAAAGAAAAACTTGGGTTTTTTCCATGTGCATAAAAGATTATTGTCAACAAAATACATAATTTATTGAATTTTACACAGAAAATATATAAGCCTTGAAATCTATCTTTGGAATACATTTTTAAAGTATAAAAGTCACCTCTAGCATCATTTCACACTTGAAATGCAATCAAAGTGAGCTTTACTTAATAAGATATTTCTACTAGAGCACACAGTCAGTTTAACGGGTGGTAATTTGAAGTAACTTTGATAAGGTTAGGTCATAGTTTGAGTGAGTTAATCTGAGTTCAATGATAAATGAACATGCTGTGTTAACTGGTAGGAGCATGGGAGAATCAGAGCTAATAGATATTATTTTAACAAATTGCCATTTTAAATCACCTTCCTGAGGGTCTTTAAGCAGGATTTCATCAATTACATGCTTACAGCTCACATTAGTGATACACATTAAAAAATTTCCCACATGAATAATTTAGAAAAAAAATTGACTATCAACCCCCTGTGAGTTAGCTCTTGTCTATTTAAGCAAAGTTTTACTTAAATGATGCATGACATGCAATATTTCAAAAATGTTCCTTCTGAGATCTTGAAGACAAGATACAGAGGAAAAAACAGTCCTTGCAACGGTTCTATATTCTCTCATGTGCCTTTTATTTTTTCTGATGTGTGACATCTTTGCTGTTTCTGTTATTTACTTCTCAGGACTGACTCACTTTAAAAAACTTATTCTTCAGTAGGATTTCTTTTATTTGACATTTTCTGCTAAGTGAAGGTAGACACAATTTGTCTATTAAATCAATTGCATAAGAATGAGAAGTGATAAGAATTTTTTGACAAATAATTTGCAACAGACAAAATGTCATTTTAAAAAGCCCCACACTTGTCTTTCCTTTAATAGCAGCATATTTCAAAAACTACCTGGAAGAGAGTGTAGAATAAATTTGACACCATGTGAAGATATCTTTTACCATTTTTCTTCAGACATAAAAATTGGTTTTTTTCACAATTTTACTTGGGGAAAAAAAAGAGAAAAAAGTACTGGTTTCAGTTGGGATATATATATTTTTTTTTTCTGCACAGTAGCTGATGTGGAACTATGTTCTGGATTTCTGCTGGAAACAGTGTTGATTACAAAGGTTACCAGAAAGGCAGAAATAGTATCACCTGAACTACAAGAAAGGACAGATTCTGATCAGAAAAGCCATTCTGCAAGAGTAACTTGATGAGAGAGAATACAAAGTTCCTTGTGATATTTGCACAATCTGCAATAAACTCAAAGTCTGTATTTCATCATGTTTTATTTTAAGCACTTAGCTTAGTTACTACTGTAATGTGAATCACGTCTTCAGTTAGGTTATGTGATAAAAGGGATTCTTGACAGGAAAAAAAGGAGTACAGAGGAACAATGGCAGGTAGGGTAGCTGAATAATGCCCGCATCTGCTGCTATGAAACTCACCACGGGAGCATCCTGGTGCAGTATGTCATCAACCCATAAAAGCCACATCTCCCCACACAAGAGAAAAGGACCTTTGAACTTATCCTTCTTGAACTTCATAAAATTCTCATGGGAGAGGGTGAAGTGAGAGAAAGGGGGGGTAGGGAGAGAAAGAGGGAGGGAAGGAGGGAGTGGAGCTTAGAGGCTCTTATGTCCAGTTGTCAGAAAGTGGGAAAACTGGGAGGGCAGCCAGGCAGACTACTGTGCAGACTGAAGATCTGAGCCCAGCTGCTGGAAGAATCCCCACCTTACTCACATGTATATGTGTGTGTATGTAAATCTATTTCCCAGTAATACAGCTACATCCTGCTCAGCTAGAGAGGGGAGCAGGATGTGGCCGCTGAGGTAATTTTGTTTGTGCAAGTGCTGAGTGTGTCTGTCTGAGCTGATTTGTGCTGCTGGCCACGTATTTGTACCTACAAATAGGCATGAGAATGGACCAACCTCATTTCCCCTGTACTTCCGAATTTTGTAGTCCCCTAACACTTTCCTTTCTAATTGTAAAAGATTGGGCTCTGGAACTACTCCTAACTTAGACACATCCATTCATCACCTAAAATTGTATTTGATGAATTTTAGCCTAAAACTCATTTGCCAAGATGATGTATGTAAAATCAAAATCCAATTTCTTGCATCTGATGTTAAGAGAAGACATTTAAAGCAGCAGGAATGGATATTCCCTGACACTGAGAAGCAAAATTCTTGGACCTCTTTTAGTACTTTTATATCTATTTCATTATTAACATTACTTATTGCCACTTCAATCCTTAAATGGTTTTTAAATCCTCAAACTAAGAAAATCATACTTATTCTCTTTTTTGAATGTAGTGAGGAATGATTCATTTTCTATAGCATCCACATTGCTAGTATAACAGATTTTAAAATGATGAACTTTTAATTTTATTGTCCTTGCTTTTGTTCTTCTAAGTCAAATACGCAGTATTGACTGGAGTTTAATATTTTATGTATTACACAAAAAGCGCTCAGATCAGATTCTCTTAAGTTCTAAAAATTATCCAACGTATCATAGAATCACAGAATCGTAGAACAGTTTGAGTTGGAAGGGACCTTTAAAGGTCATCTAGTATGTGTTTTTAGCAGGTAATTGATGCTCTAGGGGAAGTAGGTATTTACACCTTGATTGCAACATGTCACCTTTCTGCTTCAGTGACTTGCATAGCTTTAAATCTTTTAGATCGCATCATCTTGTGTAATGTCAACTCACATTGGCTTTTCTGCATGACACAATATAACACGATGGGAGGTGACACAGAAAATGTAATGCAGTATGACACATCAGAAATGTAAAGAGTTCTGCAATTGGATAGTTGGTGTCAATTTAGATAGGAGACTTCAAATCCAAAATGAATCTGGCAGACACTAATGGAGTGAATGTTACAGTAACTACTGTATGTGTGAAACCATGAGTTCTGCAGTTCATAGTATATTGAACAGGTGAAAAGTAAAGTCTGAAATATTTGGAAGAATGAGTATATGCAGTTGACAGAGACATACAGGTTTCAAGTGTGCAAAAAAAAGTTATACATTGCAAAATGTTTTTTTCATATTTTCTGTTACCATTACTTGTTTATTTTAATTCCTTTTCTAAGATATGGACTACCAAACCCAAAATTATTAAAAAGTACACATAATTGTTGTATGACATCATATCAAATTTTATTAGCATCAGATAGTCAAATCCAAAAGGTATGGATGGAAAACTAGCACCCAATTATCCCAGAAAACACTTTTAAATACAGAACTCATTACGAGTTAATTTTTTGAACATTCCAATGGACTTTCCCCCATATAAATCTGCTGCACAAGTTCTAAGTTTTTTTCACAAGAGAACCTGTGCTCTTCAGACTGTGGTCTAATTTTATATAAAAAATGTAGTGTAATACTACTGTATTAGATTAGATAACTTTTTAGAATTAAAAAGCATAGAAAGTCCAAACAAGAAAAAGAGAGTAAACATAAGACTACAAAATATCTTGTTCTGTAAATATCAGATGACTGTGAAGTGAAATGAGAATTTTCTAAAATTTTGGTTTATTTTGTTTCCCGGAGAAGATGTGGGTGCTCCATCACTGAAATGTTCATGTCCAGGTTTAAGGGGACCTTGAGCAACCTGGTCTAGTTGAAGAAGTCTCTGCCAATGGCAGATGGTTGGAACTAGATAGTCTCTAAGGTCCCATCTAACCTAAATCATTCCATGATTCTATGATTCCTGCCTTGACAAATAATTTGTACATCTGAGACTCATTATCCTTTTCCCCTAGGAAGTTCTCTTTTTTTCTTTTTTTTCAGGTTTTTTTCTGGCTTTGCTTTATTTCTTCTCACGTGCCAACATGTTTTCTACCATGTGCTAGCATTCCCATGGTTCAGGTCTATTACAGGGGAGGAAGTCTTTAGTTGTCCTTAAAGATCAAAAGTATTTTCATCTATTATAGAGCTCTCAAGTTTTCTCATAATCTGTGCTCCAGCAGAGGAGAACATTTATAAATGTCTATAGATGTTCATTTTCTCCACTGAAAGAAAAATTAAATCATCTATTATTGGACTGTATAAAAAGACTAAGTGGAAACTGCAGTGTTTTTAAAAATCTGAAGTATGGGAGAGGTAATGTTGGCACACGGGACAGGAATTCTTTAGGGCCAAACTTAGTATTTGAAATGAGATAAACAACCATAGCCTCAGAAAGTCTCTTGTGTAGGACAGCAACTCATGGGATGTCACATTGTCTACTTTTCTGTTAGGAAAACGGGAAGAAAAAAAAAAGGGAAAAAAAAGAACTAAACCACTGTGCTGCAGAACAGAGCTGAAAAACAGGATGAAACAGACAGGGGTGATGCACTGTACTGATAAGACACAGAGAAGTTTAATTTCTTTTTTGTACTATGTAGTTTTAGCCCTTCAGCAAAAGATCTTTTTAGTGATAACTGCTACCCTCCTCTAATGATTCTTTCTTTGCTGAGACACAATTTTTCTGCTTTTTTTTCCCAGTAATGGAGCATGATAACTTAAAGAGGAGTTTTTGTTATTTTTCCCTTCTATCTGTTAAAGTTCTTTTGCCAATATTTCAATGGCAAAGAGAAGTGCGTCAATGTTTGGGAGGAAGAAAATCAGCTTTACTGCCAGATTCACCAGCAGTGATTTATTCCCCTGTGCAGTTTTTGCAGTTCCCATTGTTTCCCATTAAGTTAGAGTAACATGTAATTTTTGCAAAATCACGTGCAGTTTCCTGGTGAATGCTATTTGCCATCATCATTTTGACAGAATCAATACGATGATGTGTTATAGATGAGACAAAACGTGAAAGATAAATTGTAGGGCACAGTCTCGCTCAGCAGCAGACTGTCTGGAGGTGGTGATGGTCAGTCAACAGTTTAACATCACTCACCCAAAGAAGGGTATTAAGCTCAGGGTTCCCTGTAGGTCCCGCTTCTGGCATGCCATCAGCTTCTTGCCTAAGGCCCTATACTGAGTATTTTTGGATCATAATTGCATCCCCTACCTATTTGCAGAATCAAGATGTAAAAGAGAAGGTGGTTGTGTGATTTCATGTGCCCCTGAGGTAGTATCTTATCCTAAGGACACTGATTATCTTAGACATTACCCAGAATAATCTATTCAATTACTTCTGTAGTGGTAAGTAATTGGCTATCCCTTACAATAGGTAGGGTAAGAACACGATTCAGTAATTTGTTAGTTGTTTCTACATATTTATTGTTAAACTTCTTGTTAATTTATTAACTTAGGGATCAGTTCTGTAAGTGTATATTCATACATGGCATAACTTTGCTTTTTCAGCTGTACTAAAGTTGTTTGCAACCATTTAAGCACAAAATTAAACATGATGTTCTGCAGATTGTGGCCACATTTTGTCACATTGGGGGCCAATTTATTTGTCTTGACTTGAGACAAATTTGGAGGAAAAACATCCGAAATGAATGTTCCTCTGTTAGAAGGCAGATTTCAGCAGCCCCTCCCCCACCAGGTTTGGAAGGAAATTCCTCTGAGGAAAGTGAAAAAAAAAAGTTATTTATTTGTCAAGCAGGGTGCTCGCAGGCACCAAAAAAGAGAATGAATAATATTAAATACTAAATTCTCTCACTGTAGAGAAGACCTGGGAAGATTTCAGAGTTCTTTGCAGGTGTGGCTCTCTCCTCTCCTGAGCTGGAGTTCAGCGTGTTAGGGCCTCCCAGTGATGTTCTGATGTTGCTGAACTGTCCAGAAGAAAAGAAGAAGCCAAAGTCCTGGGAAACTCTGTGCTTTAGCTAACAAACAAGAAGCTAGCTAAAAAGCCAGAGAATGCCACTCTTTTCCCTGCTTCTCGTCTCTGCTGCAGAGAGCTGAGGAAAAGCAGGAGGGTGCTTCCTCTGCTCCGCCGCAGGAATGCAGGGGAACGTGTGTCCTTGAGCACAAACCACTCTGAAAAATTCCCCTGGCTTCTCTCCCCCCTCTCCTGAGAAACAGAAAGGCACAGGATTCATGTCTAGCACAGGGCAGACAACAGGTAATACAGTATCATACAGTCACCCCAGGACACTGGCCAATTTCCAAATTCAGATAGCTTTTGTTACAAGTAAGACTGATTTAAACACACCAGGCTCTTAGTAAAATGGAAATGAAAGTTATTTTGGGAAACAAGGAAAAGCTATCATCCACAGCGTGTTTTTTGATATTCATAGCATAATGTGCATTCTCCAATATCTGTAGAACCCTCCAAGCAGTGGGGTCAAACAGTGTCAGTATGTGATTTGGCTCTCCAGGAGCCATAGCGTTGTGAGACTTCATCTCTGTCTAAACTTGTTAATAACGTGGAAAAGTCCCACATCTTAAAACAAACTCTTCTTTTGTTAAGATGAAAGAAAATTATCTTGAACCCAGCATTAAAAAATCATGATTTGTTGCCTTTACAAATTCATTGCTACTGCAACAGAAATTCCTTTCTGTAAGGTGCAAGGATCTTGGCCCAGTGACTGCTGTTTGATTGCCCAGGCTTTGTGGTTAATGCTTTTGGTTTTTTTAGCTTCTCCCACCCAGAATTTATCTCTTCAAAGCACTTTTTTCTTTTCAGACTCTAATCCACCCATCCATGCTCTGACATCACTCAAATACCCTATTTCCTGTGAGAGTATTCTGTCTCTCTGCCTCTGAAAGTCAGCTGAAGGGAGATTTTGGTTATTGGCATGCTTTTGGCATTGTGTTCCATAATACCAACCCAGTATTTCCTAAGAATTCTGTAGCCTAAACTTTTCTACTCCAAAAGCCCATGAAATAGAGGTGAAAAAAATATGACTGATGAACTTATTTGCATGCAACTGTTCCTCTTAGCAGTTCACATGTACAAGATTCGAAACCAGTTACCTTTAATAATGAATTATTTCAGGAAAAAAGAAAACGAAGTTGGATTATATTAATCTGTGGCAAATACAGTAAAATGACTACATTTTCTATTAAGTGATCCTTCTACATTGTTTTCAGCATAGTTTCGCTAGGAACCAAAGTAATAAAGAGATGAAATGAAATCATAGATGCCACATTAAAGCTGTTAAACCAGATATCTTCACATGGATCTACACACAGAACTAACCATTGAAGAACAAATCTCCATCTCTTGTATGCAAAGACTGAGAGACATCCACCTGAAGTACTGTGTCTTTCACTTCCACAGTTTCCGTGGATGCTCCATGGACCTGTTGCATAAGATGGCAAGAGGCAGCTGCCAGTCAGCACAACTGACAAAAAATATATATGTTTACATACATATGTTGGGGTTTTTGCAACAATTCGCATTTCAGATAATTATGACAACTGAGTCAAAGAATGACAAAAGCTTATTATTTTGTTCCTTAAGAAAATGTCAGTCGGAAGAATGGACAATGTTGTCTTTTAAATGAGGAATACATAACTGTAATGTGACCAAGATCAGTAGAAAAATGAAAGGTATTTATGGGGCAGGAAAAAGGATAATTAATCTCATAGGTTTCCCTCCACTATAAAACCTTTTAAGAATATTAGGAAAGATGTTTTCTTTAGAATATTTTGCTAAAAGCAATCCTACTGAAAAATAAAAGAAGTTTCATGCTGAATTCAACTGCATATATTTAACATATGCTGACATCTGCATGCAAATTTCAGCATTCTTATGAAATGAAATAAAGGAAAGGTCACAGAAGGCCATTTCAATTCAATTACAATTCTTGGCAAATTAGCATTTTCCTTGACTCATATATTTTCAGGTCAATAGAAACCTCAAAAGAGAAAGTAATTTTGAAGTATTATTTTGGAAATCATATATGTAATGTTGTGCAAACGACTGGTCTGATTGATTTATCTTCATTTTCTGAGTCTTCTTTCGAGATCCACACCTTTCAGTCTAAAATCTCAATCTGTTATGTCTGACATGATTTGAGAAGAGCAATTAATTACGTAGATAGACAAAGACTATTCTGAATATTCTCTATTTAATTCCCCAAAAATTATCCTTGCACAACCTGCTTGTAAGAGAAAATGATTGTGTTTTTCTTCCTCTGGAATTTGGTTTGGACACAGCCTCAGATTTGGCATAGTCAGTGGAGACTTCATATATCCCAGTTTATGAAAGGTAACAAATTTATGTCTGGTTCTCCTACTTTCAGTGGAACTTCATGTTGAGAATATAATTTAATTCTTCCTTTACAACCTTAGAAAAGGCAAAAATGCTGATCTACTAAAGAAGTCTGAGCTTCATAGATTTATTCTATTTTATTACAGGTATAACATAATAATGTTATCCCACATTTGAAATGAAAAAAAATCTAAAAAATGAAAATGCATTAGAAAATCTTCCTTCCTACAAGAATATGATTTTATTCCCAGTAGTTAAAGTATAATTATCAAATAAAGCTTGGATTGTTGTTGCACTTGGGAATGATATTTGCTGTATTTTTATTACCCCTGTAATTTTCAAAATGTTAATGTATGCATACAGTTGCAGATGAAATTTATTAAGTTAATTATCTTTCCAGTTACTTTCCAGTAAAATTTACATTTTACTTTTTTTGTTGGATTTTTCTGTGGTAGTTAATTACTCCATTGGTAGATGTGACCCTGTTCCTTAGCACAGGCAGGGATGTACATTTATTCACAGAAACAGGCTTTTACATCCTAAATTAGATAATAAAAGTCTTGTTGCATTCTGACAAATGCATACTACATTTATTCTTAGAGATGTGGCATTATCTCAGTAATATCATGCAAATACCAAACAAATTAAACAGTGCTATAAAGCAGGAGAAAAATGGAAAAAAAATCAGGATAATGTGAAAGAATTTCAGACCCTATATTGTTCAGCGACTGTTTGATAAATTGTCTAGAAGATATTAGCTGCAAATACCATTGCAAAAGGTGACAGTGTAGAAAAAATAGTAATATTGCTATTTTCAAGATATAAACTGTTTTAACTCAAGCATCCACAAAAAGCTGGTGTTTGGTTGATGCCTGCTTCTGTAATTTTTTCTGTAACAATTATTAGTGAAGAAATCCTGACTCTGGGGTTTTTTTGATTACATTTGGTGATGGAACTGTGAAAGTATATTTAGACTTTATGCAATGACAGCTACACTTACTGTAGTTTTTAAACAAATTAGTAGTATTCAAATGAAAAAAAAAGAAATCTTTGAATCATTATTGCAAAAATGCATTGCTAAACTATAATTAGTACATGCACGAGGCATAGTTTTACATTACTTAAGTTTTATGTCACAGCATAATTGTTATACAAAAGTAGCTTTAATTATGTCATTAAGAGCTCAGATAACAGAAACACAGAATTATTTAGGTTGGAAAAGACCTCTAAGATCACCAAGTCCAGCCTTTGACTGAACACTTTGTCAGCTAAACCATAATACTAAGTGCTGTGTCCAATTGTTTATTCAACACTTCCAGGGATGGTGACTCCAGCACCCCTCTGGGCAGCCTGTTCCAATACCTGACCAACCCTTCAGTGAAAAAATTCTTCTTGATATCCAGCCTGAACCTTCCCTGGTGCAGCTTGAGTCTATGTCCTCATGTCTTGTGCCTGGTTGCCTGAGAGAAGAGGCCAACACCACCTGGCTACAATGTGCTTTAAGGTAGTTTTAGAGAGCGATAAGGTCTCTCCTCAGCCTCCTCTTCTCCAGGCAAAACAAATCCAGCTTCTTCAGCCGCTCCTCATAGGATTTAGTCTCTAGACCCTTCACCAGCTTCATTGACCTTCTCTGGAAACTCTTCATCATTTCAAGATTTTTCTTGAAGTGAGGGGCCCAGAACTGGACTCAGTACTCAAGGTGCAGCCTCACCAGTGCAAATAATAAGCAAGAACGCTATGAAATCCTAATTAAAAACAAAAACAAACAAATAAATAAATAAATAAAGTGGGCATAAGGCAGTTTTTACAAACCACATAGCAGCCATTCTCTTGTTTTTGTCCATCAGTCCCTCCAGTCATTCCATAAGAGGAGTCTGACTTCCATGAGCATCTCCTACTCCCAAATATCTAACCTCTCTAATACGTTGCCAGGGGCCAGAACCTTTCCCCTCACTGCATTAATTGACACATAAAGATATTGTCTACATATGGAAGCAATTGATTATATATGGATACACTGTCAGCAACTTGCTAAAATCCCCCAAATCTTCCAAAATAAACATCCTTCAAATTTTTTTCAATTTTGTTCAGCTTTTCTTTCTTCCTGCAAAAACTATGCTTGTTGGATAGATAAGGTAGCAATGGAAAATTACTCCATGACACCTAGAGAGATTAAAATCACTGGAAACATGGCAGAGACGGAAAGGGTTTTGGAAGTAAGTCACTAGGGTTCTACATATTCAAATAACTTTGTTCCCTGTCAGTTCACTAATTCTGCTGCCTAACTTTCATGTTTAGCACATTTTCAAGTATTACTCTGAAATAAACCTTCCAAATTCCTTTGAAACAAAATCCAAGTGAAGTCCTAAATATTGTTTACCCCAAATACTTCTCCTTTTCAGCAACAAGGAGGAGTCTGTACCAGTTTTCTCACTCTGTGATGAACCTACATGGTTCTCTGTGGTAGCTCAACAAGAATTGTATCTCAAATCTCTCTTTGTGTTGAGTGTATGCTGTCACATATATCCCAAAAAACACATATTCTTAAGGTCTGCTCCAAAATATGTCTCTGAGAGTTGAGTCTTTGTCTCATTTTTAGCAACTATGAAGTTTAAAAATAATTAGCGGTGTACCATGAGTCAAGGTGGCTCCATATTTGGTTCTTGGTTTGACTTCTCCACAAAGTCACAGAAGAAGTTATCTGACCTATGCCTGACTGCATTTTGCAGTACAACTAAACAAAGTGGTGGAAACTCTCTTAGAACTGAGGTGGAGGTGCTGCAATTTATAGCGATGACAGATAACGCCCTTGGAAAAGGACTGGGAGAAACTCAGCTGTATTACTATGGAGCAATAACACCTAGCTCTCCATTAAGAGGACTTCTGAACTAAACAGAGATGTTTCTATGTGTAATTAACTAGTTTGTTCTGTTTTCAGGTCCTATCTTCTGCACTGTTTTTGGTCAGGATCAGTTGTTATAGTCCTTCACACAGAAAAAAATAATTTGGTGAAAGTAACACAAATGACAGTGTAAAAATTCATACTTTTTAATTCTGAAAGACTGTCCTTGATTTCTCAAATATTGTTTAATTTACATATCAAAAGGTGTTTTTGAAAGATAAGAAATATTCCAGGAAAAAGAAGTAACTTCTCTGAGATTGTGAAAATAACATGTCAGTTATTCTGATGTTAACTGACAGGTAAAAACACGTTTAATCAGGAGTAGAGAGCAATTGTCAACTCATTCCCATGAATGAACCCATTTTACATCCTTTAAAAGTTATTATTAAAACATAATCTATTATTATATAAGATAGATTTGGTATTCATATGTTTTAAATTCTATTGGACATAAAATGAGAGGTTTTCATATTATGTAACTTTCATCATGAGCAGTGTGACACCTATAGCTGAGGTCACAGGGTCTATTTTAGACATTTGTTCTACTCTAAAATCAACTATACCCAGCAATTTTCTGTTTCAATTCAATATGAAGTTGAGTTATGTATTTATCAATAAATATACTTCATTTAGGGTTAAAGAGTCTTACCTGGCAATTCAGAACCTTCTAAAAGCATATGTCTTAGATAGCCAGGATTCTACTTCCAACTAGGAGTTTATTGCTGCAGACAGGACTGAGATGATGAGTTCTACAATTTATAGGGAAAGGAAGAAAAGGAAAAGGAAAAAAAAGGAAAGAAAGAGAAAGAAAGAGAAAGAGAAAGAGAAAGAGAAAGAGAAAGAGAAAGAGAAAGAGAAAGAGAAAGAGAAAGAGAAAGAGAAAGAGAAAGAAAGAAAGAAGGAAGGAAGGAAAGAAAGAAAGAAAGCAAGAAAGCTGCTAAGTTCTGTCTTATGGCTCCCTTACAGTTTTAAAATGTCACACAAAATATAAAGGCTTTTGGTGGTCCCGCATAGGATATCAGATCATGCTCAAAAATATCAACATATCTTTTTTTAAGTCATTAGGATAATTTAAACAAAAGTTCATTTACAGTTTGATCATAAATACTTATTACATGAAATAATTGCTAGATGCAATAATATTATTAAATTTTCATTTCACAAAATGACTTACAAACATATTAAGAGCCTTTAATGGCATGGTTATATGAAACACTGTGCTAAAGCAATACGCGTGTTTTCTTAAAAGAGTATATGTGCTTGCTAGACTTAATATATGACTTTAAGTTATGAAGTGTACTATAGAGTGCCATGTAATTTGATAAATATAAAGAATTATGTACATGAAACTGCACACACAGTATAAGTAATTTCCCTGAGGATACTGGTGACATAATGATAAACCTCAAGAACTCTGCTCAAATGATTTGTTAATGTCACAAGTAGTCCCAAATGAAATTACAGTTTCTTATGTACATACAAGTGTATGCAATTTTTATAAAATAAAGTAAAAGAAATAATTCTTTCTGATCAACACTACTAGTTCAAAATTAAATGCAAGCAATATTTTCTCCTTGCCGTTCCCTCACACTGCACTCCTTTCTCCCCTTCTCCAGTCGACTTTTATCACTTTCTCATTCCACTGTTTCTTCTGCTTCTTTTCCCCCTATTCTCTATCCATACTTCTCAATCCTCTTCAGAAAATAATGTTTTCAATCAAATCCACTTGTTGCCATGAATTTCCCTAGGGGAGGACATGAATCAGTAGCAGATTAATCTTATTCAGAATGTTCAATGCACTACTAATAAAACTATTGAATGCTCAAAAAAGGAGGTTATTTCTTTGCAGAAGGAAGCATATTTAACAATATTTTCTAGGGACCTACCTGGGATAACACCCACCCAAGACAAAAAATTGAGTAAATCTCTCTGTTATTGCTTTTCTTTCCATCAATTATTTCTTTTATAAGGCCTTACATATGAGAAGAGGTTTCTTTTATATCTCCCAGAACCTGCAGTTTAATATGTTCCCTAACAGAAAACCAGCCACTACTTTAGAGTTTCAAGGGAATGAGCTCAGAATTCACTATAAACAAGTTTTTTCTCCCCTTTCATGATCCATACTGTGATGAAGCACCGCACCTGAAATAAGTGTTCAATATTTGATTATTTGTTCTAAATTAGGAAGCAAATACACTGCATAGTGTTTGAAATGAAATGTTGTTTGCTACTGAAAAATTTTACTGCCTACAAATTTTTTTTTTAAATCTCAACCATCTGTCTGAATCAGAATGCAATTTAGAACATTACCCATGATATATATACATTAGTCTTCTAAAAGGGTAAAACTGAAACATGGAAATATCCTTATGCAACAAACCTAAACTCTTACTGTACTAATCATATAATAAACATGTATGATGGATAGGTTCTCCTTACAGTTTTTTCCCTTAAACTTTATAAAATTTATTGAATCTCAGGTAAAATGTTCTGATTTTTTCAAAGATAAAACCCAGAACTTATGTTTCTCATACATCCTGAGGACCACATGTAGTTCTTCAGGTTTCATTCAGGATGTTACAGATGGTAAGAAATAAATCACCTGAAAAGATGAATTAGATGTAGTTTCTGACTTACGAAATTATACTAAAATATCTAGGACTCATCAGTTTGAAAAGAGGATGACTGAGAGTAGGCAGGACTGAAGTTTATATAATCATGAAGGCAGAGGTTAAGATGAGAAAAAGCTGTTTTTCACCAAATCTTGCAATGTCCTCTGAGGACATTTGATGAAAGGAGAACAAAGTAAATTTAGAACATGTAAAATGAATTTCTTCTGTTATACAGGAAGTAGTAGTGAACTTCTGGAATTTTCTTTGCCACAAGAATATATGGTGGTAGATATCATCAGGTTCAGAAAGGGATCAAACGAGCTTGTGGCCAACAGGTCCCTAAACAAAAAGACAGAGATTTGCCCTCTAATATTCCTACTACAACAACTGTGAATGCTGAGAGAAAGAACAGGGGAAGAACAAAAGAAAGTGGTCAGGTTCTTGTAATCTACCCAAGCAGTGTCACCAGAGACTGAATGTTGGGGTGGATGGTTTCTTTGTCTGATCCAGGCATGGGTGAGAAGAACCTGCTTAACATTTCTATGCACTGTCTTGAAGCAATTTTCCTCATTTTGTGAAGGGACATGCCAACTTAAAAAGCAGCTTAAAATGTGATAAAGAATGTTGAATGAATAACATAAGGACAAAATAAAACATATGTATGAATACTTGAAATATTTAAAGAAATGAAGATAGACATTAAAGAAAAAAACTAAAAATCACACTGAAAAAGTTATTGTCATCTAGGACTAAAAATGAAGATCTAAACTGAATTCTCTTAAATGAATTCCAAGAAATCCATCTTAATCTGCATTACAACATGGAAGAAAAATAATGCAACAAACTCAATAGACAGCAAGTGCAGTAATGGTTTACTTCTTCAGATAATAAAAAACTGTAATTGTTCTGGAAACTGATTATATATACTTAGTTATAGAAGTTATAAAGAATTTGCATTTTACATAGCCTACAAAATTAACTAAAATATAAATTCAAAAATGTAATAAATTATAATCAATTTTGCTAATAAGCACATACAATTTTGTACCACATTTTAAAAAACAAAGCATTTATTTGGGAAATAAATTTCATATGAAGCATTTCTAGCCCTTAATATTAGATATTAGTAGGTTATATATTGTCAGAAAATTAACTACATGGGCAAGATGTTTTTCTTTAACTGTTTTTCAGTTCATTTCTTCAAAATAATACAGTTCTAAATTTACCAACATTTTCAGTAGCCATATGAAGCCAAACATCAAAGGATGAATCATTTCTATGATATAAAAACAAAGCTTTTCCAATCCAGTCTATTATTTATTTTTGAGAAGATTATTGCAAGTGATCTGCATGGTATTTTCATTTATGATATTGTAATGATTGAGGCCTGTTATCTAAGAAGACCAAGAACTAGATTGAAAAAAATAGTTGAATACTGAAAAATAAAGCTCATGCTAACATGTCTTACAAAATATTCTATGCTGTGTTGTGCACTAGAGCTAACAAATTGCTGTCAATTGAAACATTATTTTTTAACAGTTAATTGAGCATTTTTTTTCAAATCATGATAAAACAGCAAGAAAACATGGATATATTAATTTTTTTTCTGGTTTGTAGCAATGTAATTTATCTGAATAACCATCCAGGAAAAAAGCTTACAGCAAAACAACCTCCCATGAGATAATTCATTAATAAGCAGAATCACATTTATTTATGTCTTTCTTTTTTATACTCTTCTAGATTACAGTGTTGCAAACTCCATCAATCATGTATATTTTTATGGGAAAATAGTATATTTTTAACTTTTAAACCAATGTAGTTCTTTCAAATGACTTAGCCCAGTGAAGCCTCACAAAACGTGTGTTTTTATAGTGTTTTCCTCATGGAATGTTGGTACTTAGAAATTCTGACTGGATCTAAGAATAGAAGCACAGTGCATCTACATGCTTCTTTATTTTTGTTTCTTCTCATTCAGTTGTTTAGAATTTGCAAAGACATTTTCCATCTTCTCCTTATTCTATTCATGCAATTAATACACATGGGAGGGACTCATTTCATATCACATAAACATCCTTTCTGACGAAACTGGCTAAATGAAAATATTTGTCATTCTGTGATTTGAAGGCACAAACTACTGAGCCACCAGCACACAAAACACACAAACAAATTTTGAAAGGAAAGACATTTTAAAACTTCACCTTTTAGAAACCNCAAAATTCAATTCATCTTCTTGAGTGTTATTGTTTGCTTTGGGAGCTCTACATTATTGGATTGCATGATATATGTTTGGAGCTATATATTTCCCCATGTCCCCAGTGTGTTCACATCCGAAGAGTCCGTGCATGAACTATTCTACCTAAAGGCACATATAACATTTACCTCAATTGGTTCTTTTAAGTGAATGTCAGAGTAGAGGAATCTGATTCAGGGATGCACAGAGCTAAGAACACCTTTTTTTTTGTTACCTCCTAACTGTTTTGACAGAGTTAAATGACAACAACTTGAAGAAAAAAAAAGAGATCTTCAGACAATGAAAGTTTTTGAATAGTTGAATCCTGACCAAGGAGGTACAAGGTCAGACATAAAGAAATTAGTTTAATCAAGCTATCGGGTTTGTTGATTTAAATCATTTGGGAAAGATGTAAAATTATTTTGTATAATAAAGGTAGTTATTTTGTCTCAGTGATAAGTCTAAGCAGCCCAATTCACTGATGGACAAATTTTATTCTCTATTATAAATATTTTTGTATATAAATTCATATGCACAAATGTTTTAAAATGCACAGAACTACATAAAATTAAGTAAAAATATGTAGTCACTGAGAAGATATTATCATTCTATTGACCAGATATCCACAGAATATGAGGACGGTTGAGCTCATTTACTGCAAATCTCAGGATGAAGGTTTTTTAATTCCAGCTGTTTAAAATGTGTTCACATTTTCCTTGTCAGGTCACCCTATAAGGTTTTCCATTCCTGGTACAACACTGGTAACTTCTGTTTATCACTCTTGAAGGACTCAGTGGGAAATAGGGCAGTATGTTACAGCAATGGTTTTTGTCAGTTTGTTCGTTAATTTTGCTATTTTTTTAAACAAAAAGGAGTATATTTATCTGGATGAAGTGAGAAGCTGTATGGTAACATGAATGTTAATATTGTCATCAAATTATGTAACATCTTCTGAAAAATTTATTACATAAATTGTTTATACTTAATTACCTGGAAATTCAGTCAGATTTCAGTCAGATTATTTTGATAGTATTTTTTTTTACAGAAATATGTAGCAGGCATTCAGTTCTTTTTTTTTTAATTTGTAAGTAATTTCCAAAATTCTTTTCATTCATAGATATGCATTTATACATTACAGTCAACAGAAGATTAATCCATGCAATGAATTAAGTTGTGTGAACTTAGAAACTCCTGACCTACTCAGCACAGATAGGGAAGGTGAAAGAAATCACTATGCCTAAAGCACTTTGAGAAGTGAATCAATCTTCTCAAATCCCCAAGTAGACTAGCAGAGTCACTATGTCTAACCAGAGAATTGATCTTGTGAGAAGATGAAATGAGTGTCTGATTGACAGGAAAGGGTTTATACAGCTTCGCAAATGTCCTCAAGAAAGAAAGGCTAATGTGCAGATTTTTTTTCAAGGCTGCCTTTCCGAAATGCTGGCAGGGGAAGACAAATCCATAAAAGCACCAATACCGTCAGTACAATTCTAAACAGAGTCATAACTTCATCTGTCATAGATGCCTCAATGCCAGATAATATTTCATTATGAGGGAGCACTAGCTTTATCTAGTATGTATTCTAATTTGAAAAACCTGTTCTAAGTTCCTGTTTGCTGCTGACTTTTGCAAGACTCATCACAGAATAAGTTCATAATGAGTAATAGTAGGAAAAGCAAATATTAGCATCACAGATTTTGTGTCTAAATATGATCCAATTTTTATAACCATTTACACCCTTATCAAATTTTAGATATGAAAAATGAATATATCAGTATCAGTTGTGGTTGGCAATAATGAACTTTCAGAGAAAATACTGGAACCTTATAAATAAATATATATTTTTAATGAGACTCTCCAGCTTCCATGCGGTTCTTCAATATTTCTTGTGTCAAGAATAGAACATTGGAGTTATTTTTGTCACAGTCTTTTATCAGTATTTAGGTCTGGAGACCACCATCAAACCCAACCATTTTAGACTCTATATTGTGAAGTATTCTCAGGTAAATGAATGTGTTTGTCTGTCCGTAATGTTGGGTGCAAAGTGTATATTTCACTTTCCCATGACTAAAACAAACCCCAGTCTATGTAGAACAGTTCCCTATCTGGAATTAAAAACAATGTGTCCAGGAAAACTGGCACACTTTCTATCAACAATTAAGAGGTTAAAACTGCATCTTTCTTTTGTAGTGACAGATGTTTTGTACATATTGAGCTGCAGTAATCCCATGATATTTGGATAATTAATATATTGAACAATATGTTTTATTGCAGCAGAGATAATAATGGGGCCCATAACCAGGAATACTATGAAGATTTTCCTCTTGCTAACTTAGAAATTTAAAACTTAAAAATCACATAAACATAGATGCTGTTTTGTTAGGTTGGTATTACAGTATGAATAGTCACAGAAAATAAATGTGTTCTTCAAGTCCTTTAATGAGTCAGGTCAGAACTTAAGCATATGTTGTCCTAGACTGGAGCCACTTTTCTCCATAATGGACTGCAAGATGGCAAAAGATGTTCCACTGAAAATAGCTGAAATGCATTTTAAAATGCTTAAATGAATTTTTCTCTCTGGATAAATTTGCCATGGTTATTAGTTATCATTCTTTTGCAAACAGTATTTGTAGCTATGAGATCAGATCTGAGGGTATCGGCCAGAACTTTTCTGCAGGTAGAAGCACTCTCTTACACAAGCCCTGGTAGTATGGCTAGAAAGAACTAGCTAAGATTTCAGAAATACAATCTCTTCTTCATCTTACAAACTACCTTTGTAAGGCCTTCAAAAATATATTAACTGTTATGTACAAGCTTGCTCATAAAATTCTAGCAGGCAGCAGTTTTCAGCTTTATTTGTAGACTGCAGACTCCAGTAACACTCATTCTGTTTCTTGAGTCATGTAATGTCCCATACAGACTGCGCTTTCACTTATTTCTAATAGAAGAATGTGTTCTACACAATCTTCTTCCTAGTGGTTACTTCGTTGTACTAGCTGGGGTTCTTCACTGCATATATCAAGCATCTCTCAATGTCATGATAAGGAATACAACTTTCTGGGTTTTTGGTTTGGTTTGGTTTTAATTTTTTAAGAATTAGGTCCAGAAGCTCATCTCATCCATAATTAAAAAATTAAATGCTGTGGAATTCTGTCCTTCAAATAAGAATTTTTAACTGCTTTATTTATATATGGCCCTAAATGTCTACATTTTTAAATAACTAAAACACTTTACCAAGTTAAACTACTATTTAGATATTTATAAATTGATTGTAAACATAGGACTACTAAGAGTCTTGGTTTGCTTTTTTCTTTTTTTGTTTCCCTGTTTTGATTTGTTGGTGGTTTTTTGTGTTTTTTACTTTTTATTCCATTTTTTCTCTGTTTGTTTTGACTGCTTTGGCATTCTCAGCACAATATTCTACAGACACATTTAAGCTCAGTGGCTATTTCTGAAACTCCTACAGACAAATCCAGATTGGAATGCAACTCGCTGGGCACTGGATGCATAATTTAGCAATCATATTTTATATTTGCTGTAGCATGACCTTGACATCTGTGTGCATAAAGTTTGTTATATTTTCCACATATTTTAGTATCTAGCAGTAGATGCTTATAAATTAATTTAACACTGAAATCTATGTAACCCTCTTTTTTTTTAGTCTTAAGCATATTAAAGATGATTCACTAGAGTATTTTTATTATGGTCAAGAATTTAAAATCATAGATAGTTGTCTAATAAATATTAGATATTTTTCCCCTCAATAGAATTTGTTTCAGTTTATTGTCACTTATTACCTTATGTAGGTATGTTTTCTTTAAGGTTTTCCTTTAAAGTAGAGGGAGTGTGTGCAGGTTAAACATTTGTGTGTGGATTGTTCTTCTTTTATGTTCCTCCTTTCACCTGAAGAATTCGCCACAAGATACACATGACTTTAGGATGACAAAGTGCAACTTGTAGTAGATCTTACCTAAATTAAACTTAAACCCGAGATTCACAAGAAGTAAGTGAGGACAAAACAAAGACCAAAGTTTTAATCTACAAAGGAGAAATATAGCTCACTTGACATGCAGTATCCTACTTGGATGTCAACAGATGGTTTCAAGCTGTAGCAAAGGTTGAATTTCTTTGACATTTGAAGCACAGTGGTCTTTAACATCTGCTGTCCCCTGATGTGTGCTTGACAGCTCATTTCAGCAGGGGATACATAACATCATATTGGCATTTTTTTCCAGCTTGTACAGCTGGGAATAACCTGGGCCACAAAGGATCATACCTTTTAAAGCATTTGGATACACCATTATATTTTCTATATTTTTTCCAACTGTTTCAGCAACTTCTAACATTTTAAATTAGAGGCCTACTCTGACATAGAAAACAATTTCTTTACTCAATAACATGTTAATATCTATTGCTCAAAAATAGTTGAAGTAAATACTGATTTTCTTGTATAAATGTCAATCATTTACTAGAAAAGTACTTCAGCAGTAATATTGATGGAAGTAAATAATTCTGTTAGGAAATACTTTTAATATACCATTTGTTGAACCATACATTTAATTCTATCCTATTGTTGCAGTTAATTTACTTTTTTTTATTCTTATTTTCATAAAAGTGAGAATCCAAGTAAAAGGAGGGGTTTCACAAACGAGGGGTTAGGCTGCTTAAAGAATTGCTATCAAAGGTATTGGCAAAAAAACAGGTTTTAAAATGAATTTGTGAAAGTGCAACTTTAACAGAGTTTGATGGCTAAAATCACTCTACTACTTACTACATAGGTGAAGCATATAGGAAAATTGAATGAGAATCAATTTGAAATGATTTACACAGAGACTGGGGATGCAAAATAGTAAGGGACCAAAGTGTATTGATACTAAAGCATACAGGTTTAGCAGCACATAATCATTGAATAATTTAACACTTTTAAGGTGATAAATGTTGCAGCATCATCAAATTCCTTTCATTAACTTTTCTGTTCTGAAGAATAAGTGTTTTTCACTTGCTAAATTTACTGGGTTTTATGACTGCTATTATTTATACTTTTCAGTGATCCTTCCCTAAAGTAATTGGTGACTATTTACAGAAGAAGCTGTACAAACATAGCTGACATAGAAACCCATTACCAGGTGAAGACAAATTTCTGGATTTTTTAGATATTAAAAAAAAGCATCAAGTCTTTAAAAATAGGTATAGTCTCTTTGTTCAGCTCAAGAATTAACACCTAGTGCATTAGAATTATTTGTTTCAAGGCAAATTCATTGAAGAATTTTCATAAGAAATTGGCCATGGCAGAAAACATGTCCCCTGTAGGTCTTTTTTCGTACCTCTCACTCCTGTATCATTTGTCTTAGTCACCCTGGGTTATTTCACACGGCACTAAACATCAGTGTAATGCTACTCAATTAAGCCAAAAGAACAAAAAAAGGAGGATAAAAACTAAAGAATCTTCCTGATAAGTGATTAAATTCAGTGGACACCTATCAAATCCGAGGGATATCTAGTAAAAACAGGGTGCATGAGCAACCTTCCACCCTTAACCATTACTCGATTTTTCAAAACACATTGATAACTGCTGTACTAAAATATACTGTACCCTGAAATGTATGACCTTACAACTCTGAATTCTGTCACTGGTAAAGTTCCCCAGGTCTGTTTGATTTATTAGTAGAGACATACCTCAAAGAGCCTATATGTTTAATCTGTAAAATTTTGTGGTATTGTACAGGTACAGACTAACTGCATCATGTGCAGTACATGAAACCTGTTCGGTATCTATTGCCTGCTGATAGTGGATACTCATTCATTGCCAAGAGCTGCCATTCACTGCCATGGGCAGTACAGGCCCATGCAAAAAGGGCCACATGCACATGCCATGCAGTGCAGGCCCCCAGTAAAACTGCAATTCATGCTGGCTGACATGCATGAGCATTTTGTTAGTGCACGATTTAAAAAAAAAAATCTGATCTCAAAAAGTCTTTGTCTTAAGACATAATAGAAAGACTTGGCTTTGTCTGTATGAGATAAAAAAATGTCATTCAAACAATGTTGTCTGCAACCCATGACTCCTTACTTTCTGCCATTGAACACACTGAATAGTTATCTAGTTCCTTTGCAGATACCTTAGCAAATTTAAAATATCAGCTCTTACATTCCCTCAGAAAGATTTTTAGTAGTAAAGTCAAATCAAGACTCTTATTTAGTCATATCAGGCTTGTTTTTCTTTATGACTATCACATAGAATCTTCAGACATGCAATAAATCAGTTGTGCTGTCTTTGAGCTCATTGCATCCACATCAGAGTTTCTACCCTCAGGCTTTCAATCCTAGTTTATGCAGTTCTTTACATGGATGAGTAAGGTTCACGAACTGATGCACAGTGCATACTTCAATTTCCAAATAATTCCTTTTCTATAAACCATGTTTATAATGGTTGGGAGTTTAAAATGTGAATATCACAGAGCTGTAAGTAAAAGTTTGAATCCATTTAATTAATTCCTAATTTTTTCATGATGATAGACCTGCAAATTGTAGCAAAATTTGCTTCAGATGGAAAGTGCCTTAGAAAGAGGAAACAGCATCCATGTTAGTAAAATATTTAAATATTGATAAGGCAAGACTACTTATTTCATATAAAGTATTTGAACATTTTTTTTCTGTAAAGAGCTAGGAAACAAATCATTAACTACAAGATTAACTTAAAGAATGTATGAAAACCCTAAAACCTTTATATCAAAGAAACTAAGATCATTAAATGCCAAATAAAACCACTCTAGTTTGGAAACTGATATATTTTGCCCATGTGATCTTCTGTTTCTGCTGAAGACCAGTATATGTACATAAGGAAATATTGCTATATGGATGTACTGTTTATGCCTCAGCTATCTTCTGTGTTAAATCACCTTACATCATTGAGAGTGTTCAGGGAATAAATGTTTCATCCGCAAAATTAAAAAAAAATTTTAATCTCTCTCTAGTAAAGAACATCTTCACTGCACACTGCTTTCTGGTAGTCTATGGGGCTGAATTTTCTCCCTAATGCATTCCTTTCCACACCAGTCTTAGAGTGCTAGAATGCTCCTATATTTTAATAGGAATGTGGTTAATTCATAGTAAATGTCACTTCATCAAAAGAGTGTGTTGTCTGACTCATGTAATTTACTCAAGAGACAGCAACCTTTAATATTTCCAAATGTGATTTAAAAAATGCCATCATTATAGGCACCAGGGATATAATACAATGAATCACATCACACATCTGGTAGATACATTTAGAGTTGTTTGAAATTGCCAAATGGTTTCAATCATAGACATAATAGCTGTCTCCTGTGAAAGGACTTTAGACAATTTAAATTTGTATATCTTGCCATTATGTCTCAGTACTTAACACTTGAATTTGAGAACTGGAATGAAGGAAATTCTCCTAATGCACATTACAGGATGTGATGTTTCTGACATATATATGTCTTTATCCCAGTAGATTTCTCAGAAATGGAGACGTGATTTAATGAATTAATCTATTTTTTAAACTATTTTATTATCAACCCCAAATTTACATTTGCTATTGTCCTTTTTAACTTAGAAAATAAAAGTAGCTTTTTCTGTTGTTTTTTTTAAACTGTATTACACTTGATTTTCTGAAAATCTTGTAGATTTTCTGAGATGTTGTGAATTAAAAAATTTAAATATTATCTTCTTCCTTTACGATTATGAATAATGTGGAAGTGATAGAAATTCTCTATCAAAATAGAATTACTTCATATCTGAAAAGAAAAATTACCCATAAGACCTTTTTTTTCCTGTAAAAGGAAGAGGGAAAGTTATAGTTCACTAAATTAACCTGTACTAGATTAGTTGCAGTAAAAACTACGCTTTATCTTTAATAAGTAAATGACCGACAAAAAACCCTGAGTTGGAAGATAGGCACAGAACTACAAAATAAAAAGATAAATTAATCTGCCTGTAGGTTAGTTGTTCAGAAAGAGCCCACCTCTATTGCATGCAGAATGGATGACTAACATGGGTCTACTGTAGTATGCAGTCTAAGATTAGATAAAGTTTAACTATCTGAAGTTAGTTGATATGATCATATCTAAATGTACAGACTGCTAGCTGTAGTTGCTCATGAAGTTAGTTGTGAGGGAAGAAACAAAATATCTGCAATAACTAATGCCAAGCCCTGTAAACTTTTAAATTAAAAGCTACAACCTGAACAGGACTGAAGTGCCATTATTGAAGAAAAGAAACATCAAAGACAAAGCAGACAGAACCAAAAATACCTCTGACATGCCATAGACAAAAACACATTCTGCATGCAATAGAGTTCCCTTTTCCAGTTTTATTATTTATATTTACAACTTCAAGGAATGAACTAGACAAGACAGAACAAAACCTGAGGATCAAAAACGGTAACATTGGCTGGAACCCCACTGCCACTCTCATCCTCCATCACTGACCTATATTCTTCTTCCTTATTCACTCTCAAGCCCTGCACAGCCACTGAAACAAAGTTGAAAAATGTATGACACTACAGCCAGTAGTTCTAGTGATATCTCTGAGTGCTTCCATGGAATCTTGAACTGCTCTTTAGACATAGCATTCATTTCATTATCATTTAGACATAGTTTGACTGCAGGAGTGGAAAAGAAGAGAGTTTTATTACCAAGTTACATTTGTACTGCCAAAGTGGAGCTCATAGTCTAATCTGTGGATGAGGCACTTGGCAGCCACTGGTCTTCTGCTGACCTCCTTGTGGGGGAGGGTAGTGTTTAGAACTACCACATCAGCCAGCTAGCACACCAGTACTAATTTAAAATTCCAGAACAGCAAATGGAAGCTGGCAAAGTAATTAGTTCCAAAAACTGTAAATATAACCAAATAATGTCTATTCATAATATCTAAAATGTGGTTTAGAAATATTTTCCTGTAGTCTAAGGTAAGTAGCTTAAATCTATTCAATTCTCTCCATGATGATATTTACATAAAAATAAATCTTCCTAAATTTTTTTTTCTCTCTGATTCCATGACAGAACTGAAACAACATGAAAACACTGAGTAAAAGAAATGAAGGTTTGGTATCTCAAGTCTATCCAAACATAGCACAACAAAAATTACATTATCTGAATCTGTAATTAGCCTACAGAATGAATTCCACTTAAGACTGAAGGTAAACTTTTGACAAAGTTGCAAAATTAATTAGCTTGCAAGAGTTTGTCTGTTGAAAGTCATTCTACCTCAATCTCTGTTATCTTTTTCTTACTGAGGAATTCTGAAAGAGGCATCCAAGTTAGACAAGTGAAAATGACAGAAATACAACAAGATTTAATATTTACTGGAAGATGAGCCTGCACTTGGAAATTTAAATGAGATTGCATTTGGTAAGGTTTGTGTGGGATTCTGTTGTGAATTCCACCTGTTGGTTTTTCTGTGCCTTAAATATATCTCCCCTGCTGGGGGAGGATTTCTGAGTCCTTGCCTGGATTCTCACTTAATTAAGGACATTCAGCCTTCTCTGCTCTCAGATAGTTTATGAAGTCCTATCAGAAAAGTTAAAAGTACAGCAGAAGGATCTGAATGCTGAGGAAAACGCGCAGAATGTCATCGAAATCAAGATAACATGGCATTTTTAAAGCTAAACAATCCAATCAGTGTTTGAAAAGAAAGATATTTTCACTTTTCTACCAATATTCAACAAATGTTTACAATATGTCCACAGGAACTGCGGATTTCTTTATCCAATCACTTTAAACAATTTTGCCTCATTAAATGGAGTAGTAGAAAGAAGAAGAAGAAAGTTTGAGAACAACAACAACAATCCTCCATTTTGGAGTTTTTTGCTTTTTATCTATTTGCTACTTTAACAAACCCAACACCTTTATATTTTCACCCTGTGTAACCTTACATAAAATTCTATCACTAGTTCACACCACAGTGCGTTCAAATTCTTCCCAGAGAGTTGGCAGCTTTCTCCATGGACAAAGGTCAAAACCAGTGTGTTCCACGGGGGTAAAACTCCTTAAAACAGGCAGGGAAATATTCCCTGCACTCTGGACTCCCACAGTTTGAGGATGCACGACAAGGCTGGTAAACATTTTTGCTCTCTGAAATGTAATTTCAGATAATTTCTACTTTTTTCATTTTCAGTAAAGACTAACTTTTTTGCTTGTGGCATGCTAACCTGTATTTATGAAAAATACAAACATTTCCCCACAAGACTGTGTTTCAGAAGCCAATAGTGATGGCATAACCACTTCCTCCTTCAGTCCTCTACTTTTTCTGCTGGAATGATCTTTCAGACAGAAGTAAATTTTGAAGAAATTACTCCACAGTGGTTTTGATCATGAAAAGAAAAACTTCTAAGTGAAGATAGTTCTGGGATATGATACCTCTAGTTAAAATCATTGCATTTAGTTATTCTTCATGAAAAATTCTTCCAAATCTCTCCAGCAAAGCATGACCTCTAGCCACTTCAGCAGGACTTCAATTCAGCAATGAAAAAATAGGCTGCAGGACTTTTTCTTTTTTTTACATCATTCAGATATTTCTTAAAGTAATGTGAGCTGCTGGATAAAAAAATATGCGCAATAAGAAGCATGTATTCCCTTCAGTTTATTTTACTATTCTGCTGATGTGCCTTTCAGCACAGATACTGGTTTCATAGTTCACCTTTCACATCTATTCCATGTAGTCTTCACCTCAGCTTAGAGTATTTTCATTCAAGTGTTGACCTGACCTGATCCTTTTGAACTTGTATGATCTCACTATCAGAGCAGAAGAAAAAAACTTTTTGAAACTGTAATAAGGAATTCAGTTTCATTTATGTGCTATAGATTTTTTGTTTAGCTTCCATTTCCTTTTCTGCTCCGTGCTTGAATGTCACATAGTGATAAAAATGTAGTCATAAGTCAAAATCAGACCATAAAAATGCACTCATAAGTCAAAACCAGGCCATAAGCTCCTAGAGCATTAAAAGATTATGTATTATGAAAACTTTATGCTGTTTATGTCAGTAGAGAAAGTAGGACTGTATTATAATTAATACATATTGTATGTTCCATCTGTTAGTTATTTAGTATTGTTTAATTGATGAGTCTAAGGGGTTAACTCAAGCAGAAGCTGACAGCATACACTGGGAGACAATGACTTGACAGCAGCTGTTCCAGCAAATACCTGAGACAATGCAGAAAGTTAAATGCTTTGAAGTCTATCCCTGCCCTCCTGCTGAGCTGTCAAACTGGTTTGATCAAGCTCCAGTCACAGGTGCAAACAGAAAGATTTTCATTAACTTTGTAAAGGGACACACTTCCTAAAGCTGGACTCAAACCTTAGCTGAAACCAAACTTCCACACCTGAGATCTTCAGATAATTTTGGCCTGGTTAAGTGTTCAAATAAGGCAGACACACAATAAATCCTTTATTGCTTTCCCTTTTATTGAATTGGAACTTCATTTTTAGTCATTATTTCCATTTTAAATTCAAACTATATATTATTTGGCAAAGGCTGTTTCCAATCATTGTATTAACCAATTCATTACTGCTCTGAGAAAGCTTATAGGCCCTGAATCAATTTAGATCTATTCATTAATCCCACGAAGTTCAGTGAAATGATTACAGATAAAAGATAAAAATACAGATTCAAATAAAAAGATAACATGCAGTTACCCTGTCACGCAGGTCTTAACTTAGACAGAGGTCAAACATACAGCTATATCTGATGTCCTAACAAGGATGACCAACATGTGAATAATGAGACAGAGAATTATGTCAGTGAACAGAGGAATATTGTTCTAGCTAGTGTGTAAACTTGGAACAGACATACTTGCATATCACTTACGCATTCAGTGAAAGAAAATTTCAAACACTAGGAGACCCCTCCACATCAAAACATGGTTAAAATGTTTTGAGTAGTTTTATTCTAAAAAATAAAAATCTCTGCTATTGAAGAGTTCTTAAAATATGCCTGTAGTTCTCAGAGAGCTGCTTGCTTAGCAATTTTTAGTGTTTAATAGTGTAACACAGAGCTTGTGAATACATGGACTGGTTTGTTTTTCTTTCCTCATTCAACCTTGAGAGGGCTACAAGGGCAGAATCTATTTGGTGACAGTGGGATTCATCTAATCAAAACCAGACATCTAAAGTAGAAATGTTTATGTCTGAGGTAATCATTCCAGACTCCTTTTATAGTTAATAGTGAAAAAAAAATCCCACTTGTACAGTGCCATTTATACTTGTCAGGTATATTTTTATTTTATTCTAACATAGGTGTGTAAAATAGGAGAGAAAAATTCCATGTTATTGCTCAAGAGAGCTTCCAGTTACTGTGGAGTTCAATGATACTTAGAAAAAAAGTTATCATGTTGAAGTCAGGAGAGTTTCAGAGTGCTAAAATCTGTGTCAAAGCCTTAAAAAGCATTTTAAGGTCCTGAGAAGCTCTGTGAAGGGAAGTTATAAGGCCACCATGTGCCAGCCTATTGCAGTCAGAGACCTGGGATCTCTGTCAGATCTCTCAAATATCGTTGTAGGTTCTCAGACTACTTCAAAGCAATGCCTGGACCCTAGGCACCCTTACCTAGTCAGATTTTCAGGCTTACCAGAAACAGGTTTTCCTCCTACTGCTAGCCCAACCTGAAATTTGTTTCTGACACATATTTGTACACATTTGCATATACGCTGGGTTAAAGCCAGTAAGGGAAAAATATATGCTCTGGTCCCTCCAGTAGCTGGGCCATAAACTTTGCAGCACTCACAAGTGAGATAAATTAAACAGAAAGGTATTTAAGAAAAAGGATTTCATAAGATATGATAGATCACAGTTATCAGGTGCAGGACTCAGTCATACAAGCATGCTGACTGGTGTCTGCTCACTTTTGATTGGATGCTTATATCCTTCCTTTTTCCCCACATTTCCTCCCTGATCTGCCCTGATTCCCACTTTACCCAGGTCTGGTCCTCCCAGTCACAGCTGATGAATCCATGTCCCATTCTCATTCTCTACATTTATTTTGATCCCATAAACCTGCAATATGTAATTGCTGGCAGCTGTACAGCCATTCTCTTGCCTGCTTCTAGTGCTATACAGTTGCAAATCGAATAAGATATGAAGACTAAGGGTGGAAGACGGGGCTTCATACATCCTTAGTTTACAAAGACCAAAGGCTCATGTGAATTCCCCGAATTTGTTCACCTACGGGAGAAGGACTTTCCCAACTACCTGGCACTTTTCCTGCCAAAAGTGCAAAAATCTTGAGGAAAGAAAAGAAAGAAAGCGGTACTTTTCAAAATACAAACCGACTTTGTTCTCTAAAAAATGAATGACACATCACACTAGAGGCTCAAAGAGCTGCTTTTTGTACCAAGAGTTTTGCTTACATGACATTGCACATTCAATCTCTGAATCAGGGCACACATAAGTAGAAGAATTCAATCTAGCCTTGATGTTTCATATTCAAAATTCCTTTAATTATTAAAAACACTTGGAGGAAATATCATTGTCCAATAAAATTAGCGTCATCCCAAAAAAGCAGTTTGGCAATTTTGCATATAAAAATATTGTACATGGCTTTAGTTGCAAACAAAATAAATTAGATTTTTTCATTACTTAAGAACTTCTGCTAAAGAACCAGAAAAAATTCAGTAAGAGCAACCTCCTTATGCTTGGTCAGGATACTGATATATTTCTTTTTTCTTTTGCAGATCTTTTTCAGATCTGCTGTATATATCTGCTGAACAAAAGACATTCAACTCCTACTTTTTATATTTCAATCACGTGGATTTGTATCTGTTTGAAACTGAAATATGATCATTTTGGAACAAAAAAAGAGCGAATAAAAAGAAATACATTTTGGATCACAAGATTTGGACAGACAAGAAATTATGAATAGTCAGTAAAAATATGTAATAAAATGGAAAAAAATAATCTAAAGCATGAAAAATATATTTAAGTGATCATACATGAGCAAACTTGAATCATTTAATTGAAATTGAAGATGGTTTAAAATCCAATTCAATGCATATTTCATAGACTAGACAGTGAAAATATGATGAGGCAAAAATTTTACTTGTGAAATCAGACATTTTGCTGTTAAAGGATACAAAATTAATATTGGTAATGCTAGAAATTATATTCCGAATTTTTTTGTGCATTATAATACCAAAATACTATTGTTCATCAGGATTAAGTAACATACAAGGATGCTGGCATACAAACAGTGAAACCTTAATTGCTATATTAGCAACATCATCAACTCTATATTAATGAGATGCCTCCATTATCCTTTCATAAATTTAAGAAGGAGTTAGTTAGCTAGTAAAATTTATGAATTATAAAGGATGTTAACTAATTTTTGAAGTATTTTTTGTTAAGCAGGATGGGAATAGAATCACTTAGCAAACTGGATGGTTTTTCACTTTTGTCTCAAAAACTTCTATACTTAACTAAGACTTAGAAATCAGCACATAGTTTTAAAACCAAGTTATATCAAGGAAAAAGCTTAAAAAGAAATCTAAATGAATTCATTTTTTACAGAAATAATGTGTTTTGGTTTCATTTTCCACTCTAAAGTTTAAATTAAGTATTACAAATATTCTTTAAAATTATTTAAAAGTATTCTTCATCTTTAAAAGGAGCTGGATAAATAGTAATTTGGAAATAATCAAACCACCTTCTAACAAAAAACACAGAAAAAAATAAGGGTAGTGGTTGTTCGTGGGAGGCCCATAGATGTTCATTTGACTAAAGATTAAACAGTGTCTGATACAGTATTTCCAACATGATTTCCATGGTTCTGCATATCTTTTCAAATGACAAAATACTTTTTCTGGAGAATTTTCATTACAATATCAAATATAATTCCTAACATTTATAGTCCACAAAATAAAATATAGCTAGTAACTCTTTTTGTAAGCAAAAATGTCTAATATATGGTCAGAAACTAATTAGGAATACAGTATTTCTTCCAGTAGAAGCTCTCCATTTTAGTGATTCAGCTTCCTTTTTAATCTGTGTGCTAAATTAAGAAGCCTTTAAAATATTTCATACTGAGGTGCCACTACATAGTTTATGTTATTGTAAAAATAAAAATGATTTGCAAGGAAATGGTTTCAAAAGCTTAATAACCCGTATTTAAAAGGATAGTCATTTTTATTGCTTACACCAATTTCAGTGTTAAGGCACCTACCGCAATTATTTATATGGTGCGTATCAGTGATACTTCAAATACTGTCACCCAGGTCTCTAAAATGTTAAAAAATATTTTGTTTGTACATTCGGTATCAGGAATTTATAATCCTACTACTCTAAGCTAAAAGGATAAAAAAATCCCCTACTTATATTTCCTACAAACAGGAAATGACCATGTGATGAATAATTCCTTAGGAAGCTGTGCTGACACAAAATAAAACCAACTTCAGTTGCCAGAGCAGAGATTCCCCTGCAGCCCCCAGTGAAGACCATGGTGAGACATTCTATGCCCCTGGAGCCTGTGCAGGTCCAGGGGGGAGCAGAGATCTACCTGAACCCATGGAGGACCCCACACCAGAGTAGGTAGATGTCCAATGGAAGCTCTGAGCCCTTGGGAAGCCCACTCTGCAGCAGGCTCTGGCAGGACCTGTGAACCCATGGGGAGAAGAGCCCATGCTGGAGCAGGTTTGCTGGCAGGACTTGTAACCCCACGGGAGATGCATGTAAGGACAGCCTGTTCCTGAAGGACTGCACTCCGTGGAAGGTATCCACACTGGAGCAGTTTGTGAAGAACTACTCTCCATGGGAATAACTCATGTTGGAGAAGTTAAAGGAGGACTGTCTCCTATGGGAAGGACCCCACACTGGAGTGGGGAGTAGGGAAAGTGTGACAAGTCCTGAGAGGGAGTGGCAGAGACAACATGTGATGAACTGACCACAGCCCCCACTCCTTGTTCCCATGAGTGGCTGGAGGGGAGAACATAGAGAAAAAAGGGGCTCAAGTTGAGCACAGGAAGCAGGGAGGGGTGGGGGAAGGTGCTTTTAAGATTTGCTTCATTTCTCTTTATCGGACTCTAATTTGATTGGTAATAAATGAAACTATTTTTTTCCACAAGTCTGTTTTGCTCGTGATGGTAACCAGTGAGTGATCTCTCCCTGTCTTTATCTCAACCCACGAGCCTTTTGCTATATTTTCTCTCCCCTGTCCAAGCTGAGGAGGGAAAAGATAGAGCAGCCTGGTGGTTACCTGGGTCCCAGACAGGGTCAACCCACCACAGACTTCAGGGAACTTCTCACACTTAGCGTGAAAGCTATAAAGGCATCTCCTCAGTTTACAGCAAAGGTTCCTTCCATAAACTGGCTGACTATTTTAAAAAGTTGCAGAAAAGCATTAAATGCTGACTTTGTTGCCTTCATTTCATATAAACTGCCTATGCTGCATTTTATTACAATGTCTGTATCCATGTCCTTAATAAAGTTTTAGAAAGGGAATGAATCATGCTTTTTTTCTCTACCAAAAAGCACTGTACATTGTATCATAACCTCTTATGATAACCTTTCCTGACTTACAGCTCCTGATCAATTTTAGCACACTGCCAACTGAGTTTTCCATCATCATGGTTTAATTTCTTAAGCAGACTACAGATACCATAACTCCCAGCTAAGAATCAGTAGTTCTTCAGTGTCTCTGTTTAAATTTACCAACAGAAAGTATGTGCTAAGACAAAGTGTATATAAAGACCTTTATCTCAGTGTTTCTACCTTGGCTATTTCTTGCCTAGTGAAATTCAGCATTATTTGAAAAATAAGTCTTCCCTTAGAAATATGTGAGTTAACTAATGTTTTCCCTAGTTCCCAAATTTTCAACTGAAGGAGTTGACTTCTGATTAGAATTTTCACAAGAAAACCAACCAAATGAACAAACAAAAAAACTTGAGAAACCACACAACCTAGCTTACAAAATAAAGGGAAACTGCAAAATATGTAGCCTTTCAGGCCTTGGGATACCTATTGGGAAGAAGAATATAACAGTTCCAAACTCCTAAGAACAGGTTTGAATGTAGAGGCACACAACAGGCTATAACATTATTAAAATACACATTTCTTTTTGTACATATAAAACGTGATGTCTTTGAAATTACTAGAAATAATAAAAATCTTATTGCTTGTGTCTTCCCATTCTCTCATCTCGGCATGTTCTTCCCTCAAAAGATTTGTACCTTTCAGAGTAGCTTTCAAAGTAAATATATGATAGATATCTTTGTCAAAAAAAGCAGCTTGATTTCATGTTCCAGTTATATAGGTCAGCATCTATGGTCCCTGGATGCCTGGGACCATAAGGGCTCTCTCAGCAGTCCCAGGGAACAGATTGGCTATATAAACAGCACCAAAGCAGCACACACAGAAAAAGAGAAACCCCGCTGCTTCATTATTTTTCCTGCAGCTGTATGGGCTGTCTTGTGTCTCGCTTATAGTTTTGTAGGGAGTAATCATATTGAGAACACCTGGGGTGACATGTAATTACAGCATGATTGTGTGGAAAAATGTGGGTCTATTCAAATTTCTCAGGGGCTATAGACAGCTGGTTCCTTTTAATTCTTACAACAGCATGTGTTCTGTAACAGCTGGAGATGCGTTTTTCTATTCAGCCTCATTTGATGGATTGATCATGAGGCAGGTGATCAGCAATTTCTAAACTGTAATCCAAACTCTGCCACGAACTTGCTGTTAGCCTTGGGCAAACCACTTAGTGTCAGATCCAAATGAACTATTTAAACACCTAAAGAATAACCTAGGAATAGTATGGACAATTTTGTCCAGAACTGCAGTTTTGAACCCGGTGTTAATCCTGAGCAGCTTCAGAAGCATCCCTGTACAGAAACTACAGGGGATTTCAGTTTTGTTATAATACTGTCTTAAAGTTCAAGAGATAGTTATTCTTAGTTTATCTCCAATCTTCAATTCATTCCTCATATTGAAGGATGACAAAAAAAAATAAAAATTGCTGGACTTGGTGAGATATCAATCTCATTGAACTCTCATATTCTTACACTCCAAGAGAAAAAAAATCGCTTGAACAATGCAATGATACTATTGGTGACTTTTGAAATATGACTACAGGAGAAAACTATTTGGAACCATTTTTATCCACAATCATCTGTCTTTTTTGCCTGGGGGAATGGAGTTGCATATCTTCCTTTCCCTTGCCTTCCCTCCCACCTCCAATAAAGCAAAGTCATGCCCTATCCATCAGATTATAGGCTTACTGAAGATAATTCTAGATTTTCCAATCCACGGAGCAAGAAAAATTGAGTGTGATTAGAACTTAATAGTTTTTTCTTTTAATGAGAACCCCAGATTCTCTCCTTTGGCATCAAAAATTGCATATTTATCTTATTCAATGACTATTTAATATCAAAATCCTGAATACAGTCATCAAAACCTAATATCTCTTCTTCCTGGTGCATGCTTGAATCACTTCAGCTACTAAATCACATTATCTTAGGTCTAATAAAGTATTGATTTTTTTCTAATTTTTGTACGGTGAACAGATTTTATAGAAAGAGAAAATATTGTCTTCCTGTTCTTCCTCCATTAGGGAAAATCTTTCTGAGAGCTTGATCTTTTATTGGAAAAAAAGACAATGATTGGATATTTTTCACCATGTATTGTAAAGGAAGTCCAGGAGCTGAGCAACACAGCACACAGCTGCTGGTTTATAAGCCTAGCAGTACAATCCAGAGACCTGTTTCACAGGAAAAAATTTGCATATTTTATTCTTTATTTTCTAAAGAGCAAAGTCATTATCCCACATAAACATGCAAAGTGCCATTCAGCTTACACTTATGTTCACAGTGCAAAAAAAGAGTTCAGAAAATAGGTCAGAAAACAAAGGAAAAAATGAACAAAAGAAAACAACAACAAAACAATGAAGAGCAGATGCCTTCCAAAGGTCTAAAGGCTTCAGGGTATGGGGTTGCTATATCTTTTTTATAATGCTATCCTACAGATGTGGCTGTTTCAGCAGAGCTCTATATGTTGATGCCTTTTTTATTTCTAAGTGATTTAGGATTTTAAAAATTAAGTATCATTATGTTTATATTCTACTGAGACCATAATCCAGTTAACGTGCTCATGGAATAGGGTACACCTAAATCACAGAAAGAAACAAATCAGTTGTACGTTATAACGCCAAAGACATGTTCTGCATACAATTCAGCTCCAGAGGAGCAGGTGATACTGCTCCTAAAGTGCGCTGTTTGCTTTAGTGACGGTTCAGACGGAGGGCTTGAGTTAAATGGTTATTTTAGTGGAAAGGATTTCAAATATAGGTGAGGGGAGCAAAGATGGGAATGAGATCTGACTGCTTCCTCTTCTGAAGCAGTAGAAGATCTCAAAATCCTAAAGGAAGATGAATCTTCCCTAAAGACCAGGCAGACAGGGTCCATGGAAAAGAGCAGCCTTTGTCCTTGCCACTGCACTGCTCTTTTACATTCCGAGGGGACTTTTTACTTCTGCTGAGTGCTACTTCTCACATTGCCAACTTTACCAGGCTTTTATTCAGGCTTTTTTTTTCCTTCCCCTCCATCAAACATTTAAACACTTCAGCCTAACATGGAGAATTCACAAAGTAAATGTTCTACCTTGAATCCCAAAGGTTTGTTTAAAGATTAATTGTAATGATCAGGATGCTTATGACGTTCTGTACCAACACATATATCCTTGGATGCAAAAAACACAGTTGCATTCCAGAAAGCAAAATAACCACCAATGTATATGTCTACCTATCTACTTCTAATTGTAACTATGACATCATGGCCTTAGAATGTTCTATAGAGTTGGCTTTTTGTTTTTTACATCTTTCCAGTTCTTTGATGACTACAGAAAGCTTTCCTTCATACACACTCTTGACTATCTAAGTTGATGTGTTTATGTGTGAACAGAGTGCTCATGCTGGTGAATATTCAGCAATGACCACGGTATTTTCTTGAAACAGTCCTCTAAAGGAAATGGTTTTGATGCAGTCTTCTAAAATAAACAAATAAAATGCAAAATACCCCACTATCACTTCTTCAAATGAAGATAGGTCTTGATTCAGCTTTGTGTTTCTAGTTAAAGTATGCCTTCTGAATAACTGAGAAAAAATATTCTTCTCTTAGATTTTAACTACAGAGAATAAACAGAAATTAATTTTTTTGGTTTTTAAATAGTTGTATTTTAACATAATGAATTCATATACTTTATAACTTTCTCTCAAAATTATGAGCAGTCTTGAACAATATTTCCATAATTTTAATTTGATAAATATTAATCTGATACTTACTTTCAAATCAAAAAGCATGATTAGGATGTCACAGGCAAGACAGAATAGTTCACAGCACTTAGCAGATTTAGATAATGGGGTGTATTTGAGAACCAACAACATTAGAGCTTTCACCCCACTTATTTGCAGTAGACCACAGCCCTGTGTTTATCAGGGCTCAGCTTCCCCTCCCTGCAGGCAGGCTGCTCAATACAGATGTGTACAGTGCTACTGGTCACACTGGCCAAGGTCCCTGAGAACACCCTGACTTTCATGTCCATACAGATCTCTAATTTCTGGAATCTTTCCTCTGAGTTTACTTCTTATTTTGGCCTCAAACACCAGGTTTTTCTATTCTAAGTAGTCAATGTACAGAAGCATTCTATGCGATAACCTCCCTAACTGGTGGTTCAGGACATACCATTATTGTTTAATCCAAATGGTCGAATATCACAGCCAGCCTCTACCCACTTCAGATAGCAAGTATGAGGTTTCTGCTTTAGAATTCAGAGTTTCAGTTCTGGACATTCACTCACCCACACATACATAATTACTTGCCACATGTTAACCTTCTCAATTTAAGTTACTTCCTTGCCTCCTAGAAGGAGAACTTCTGTCATGTCTTTCAGTATTGAATAAAAACATCAAATGGAATACTCCTGAAGCAAAGGTTTGTATCTCATTCTTATATGACATTTTAATTTCATTTTTATTAATATTCACTGTAATGCATACTGTTCACTTTTTGACAAAACTATACTAGTTAAAAACTATTCTTAATGAAAATATTCATGTCACTTATGAAAGCAGAAACTGGACCTCTATAAAGTTATATTTGAAATTTAATGTTTGGGGATTTTTTTTTAGATGAAACAGAAAGTTTAAATCATACCCTACTCTACTGTCAAGTGTTGCCAAAGAAACAGCGGGGAGCTCTCTTCCTGCCAAGACAAAAAAGGGGAAGATATTAAAATTTTTTGAACAAATATTTGATTTTTCAACGTCTATTCCAAGTAAACAGATTCACTAACCTCTTCACATTGCACATAGCTATAAAAATTGCTTTGTGCAAAAATAACTGATATATTTCTTTAGTTATTGAAGAAGAAATTAAACAAAATAAGTAGTTTTCTTTACATAGAGTAATTTTCTAGTCAACATAAATTAGGTTAGTTCTTGGGCTTGAAATCTTGAAGTAGTATTACTCAAGTTTGGAAGGGACATCTTTAGTGCAACTTTCTGCTCCAAAGCAGAATCAGTTATGAAATCAGACCAAGTTGCTCCGAGCTGTATCCAGTTAGGTATTGAAAACTTCCCAGGATGGATAATGCAAAGCTTCTCTGGTCTCTGGTGCTTGACTGTCCCCATAGCTAAAAGATTCTTTTTATATTTAGCTCTCTTCTTTATGCCTGTCATCACTCATCCTCTCTCTAAGCTCTGCTGTGGAGAGCTTGACTCTTTTCTTGAGAACATCCTCATGAAGAGTGGATGCTGCAGGGTGCCCTGCTGGTATATTTTTCTGCAGGCTGAATGGGCCCAAACTCTCTGCTGACAGAACAAGGGCTCCAGCTCTGGTCATCTTGGTGCCTTCTGCTGAACCCACTCCAGTTTGTAGATGCCCATCTTGTATTGGGCAGCCCAAAAGAAGGTACAGCACTTAGAATGGATCTGACAAGTGCTGAGTAGAAAGGTGGATGGTCACTTGCCTTGATCTTCTGTCTGTGTTTCAGTTCATACAGCCTGGGAGGCTCTTGACCTTTTTTGCTGCCAGAGCACACTGATGGCTCACATTCAGCCACTGTCTCACAGAGCCTTTTCTTCAGGGCTGTTCCCTTCTCCTGCCTGCTTTGTTGCAAAGAAGACGTTTTGCCCCGAGACAGGACTTCGCTTTTGACTCTGCTGAAGTTTACAAGGTTCCTGGCAGTCCACATGAGATCTGACTTAAGGGTATTGGTATCTAATTTTCCTTAAATCCACATATGCATAGAGCTTCTTTCTTTTATCTACCTTGGATTAAGGAGAATGAAATTAATATCATAAAACCTTTCTAATGATTTTTGTGCTAATTATTGTTTAGTCAATAAATTACCTGATTAAGTGTGGGCTACCTTGTAGTATAATCCTTCTTACAATTTATGCAATTTCATCCAAAGAATCTAAAGCTTTTGGAAATATCTGTATAATCTATTGATATATTATTTCTAACATTAGGGAGGCAAAAGCTGAATTTTCTATCAAATATTTATTTTTGTCATTAAAGTTTCTGTCTCAGACAGAATCATGATATTTTTTCTTCCTGGATGTGTTTGCTCACATTTGGATATAATCTAACACTCAATGAACTACTTACTGGTTCTCATTATTTCCATAGACAAGATGCTAAATTCATCAGTAGGACAAAAGTCATTTTCAGGGACTGGAAGCTTTATATATATAAAAAGTCACAATAACACACCCAAGTGAATTTGTCTTTCAAAATCACTGCAGATTGTATTGCTATTATCTGATATATAATCTGAATTCAGTTTCAAGTGTTCACAGAGGTTCAAGACAATATTTAGATAATGTTCTTGAAAACATGCAAGTAAAATGTAATGTAACCATGCTTAAAATGAAAGATGCACTTAAATTTGAAGTAAAGGTAAGTTTTGCATGATCTACTGCAGATAATACAGTCTCATTGACTCAAAGTAAGAAAACAAAAGTGTAAGATAGAAGTGTAAGGATAGTTCCACAAATCACTTTAATATAAAAATCTTAATATCAGCTATGGTAATATAACAGTTCCGTTTCTAAAAAAGATCTCTAATTATAAATTTCCTAATTTTAGAATTATTTTCATTTCATTATTCCCAGAAGGACAGGTTGTAGCTTGTGAAGCCACCATTGATGGGTCAATAAGACCCAAAACAAAGAAAGTATGTTGGTGGGATGGCCCACAGGCCAAGACATCCCCCTAAGTCAGGGTGAACTCCCAGAGAACCTGGCACCCAATATAATTACGTATGGATTTTCCCCGTTTGGGATCCGTTTGTTGATCTCCACCCCTTTTACCACTAATATGTACACCCTCTAGAAATTTCTTTTTGACTGTAACCCCCCATTGGCTCCCTTCCCTTAATCCCTCCTTCTCTGTGCCCCTATTGGCTCCCTTATCCCTACTCCGCCCCCTGGCCCTCAGCCCATTGGCTCTGTTGCTCTGCCCGCCCTTCTGACCCCATACTTAAGCCTGTACCCTGCCCTCCATCTTGGTGCTTTGTCCCTGGACTCTCCACAATAGACCTTGTCACTGGATCCCATATGAAGGACCCTTCTCACCTCTTTGCCACTGATCGCCACCTTGATCCTGTTTGTGTGTGTGTGCATGTGCCCCCGCTCCACCGGGAGTGTGAGTGTGCCAGCACCTTCGCCTAGCCCTCCGTGCCGAAGCCGCTTCACCCTCTTGGGGACACTTCTGGAAGGCTGCGACAACTTACCACCGCCTCACGCCACGACAAGGACGTATTTCATAGAGATAAAGAAAGATATTTGTATGATAATATAGGTGTTATCAGTGGTGGCATGCTTACCACAAACCCTGAAAAAAAAGAAATTAAAACTATTTAAATTAATCTTTCATATTATCTAAACGCTTCAATGATTACAAATTTTTAAAATTAAAATATTTGAAAGATTTTCGTAGTTTTGCACATTTCTATGATTTTACCTCTTCATATTGAAGCTCTTTTTAATAATTTCAAATGCTGCAAAGATATTGAAGCTCTTTGTATGAATTTATTGTTATTTTATAGATATTTATGTTTCAGTGTTCAAGATTAAAAGGCCGTAAACCAGAAACTGGAGTTGAAGAATAGAAATTCCATTCTAATATATTCAGATAAAAATTGTTAAGAAAGTAAAGACACAGAGCTGTATTCTTTAAAAGTAAATTGACTGAAATAATCACACTGCTCTAGTATTGGATTTTTAATCAGATTATCAATTGAGTTGCAGCAATAGTTTTATTGCAGGTAAGACTGGGATGGATTTGTAGATGAAGATAAGAGTTAGCATGTATTTTGTCAAAAATTCATTTATATGTGGGGTTTGTTTACTTACATTTTAGCAGAAAACTTTGAGGCTAAAAGTTGGTCTGGTTTAGTGTCTGACCTTCATAAACTCATGGAATTATTTTTTTAAACATCTTAGAAGAAATCTAAGGGATACCTGGTACCAAAATTTCAGACTCTTCTGAAGGTGGATGACTTTATTTAAAGTGTTTATTCTACTGAGTTAATTATATCTCAGTTGCTTTGGATGTTTAGCTTGAAATCAGTGATTCTGAGTCTAGGCAACTGAAGATTCTCAGAAACAAACACTGCAAACCAAAGAACACCACCTCTTCTCTCTCATCTATTAATGCCCCCCTTTTTTTTTTATTATTCTAAGGCCAAAATAAACCAAATTGTTTCAGCCTTCAGACTGGACCATTGGTATTTGCTATTCATACATTGAATTACTTTTTTTTACAGCAGTTCTATTCCTATAAAATATTTCTTTCTTTTCTGTTACTTTTGATCATTGACTTTGAACCAATGCAAGTTAGCATGAATGGTTAAACTGTATCAGTGACTGTGTTTAGAAAACTTTCTTTGATCAATATATCCAAGGGAGGTGAAATCAAATGCAGATGAAACTTAGTCATCTGTGGCTCAGTTTTCCAGAGATACAAAATGTAATGAAGCATCTTATGACTTTCAAGCACTCAGTGATAGAACCCCAAATGTAGAGGTCCTGAGTGTAAAAGTCTTGAGTTTACATGCAAAATGGATACTCACAAATGTGCTTTAAATGATATATGCAAAAAATAGATTTGTTTCAAATATCAGTAGTCACCTATATAGCCAAGACATATTCACATAATATAATAATTGTGTAAATAATAGAATAAAATCAAATACAGTGAAATAATCTTTAATTGCAGACAAAAGACTATAAAAGCTGAATTAAAAAAAACATGTATCAGTTAAATTTGCCTGGAAGTGGTTAAACAAGTCAGTAAAGAATAGTTAGCAATTCAGTAGTGTATGAAATTGGAGGTGTGATAAGATTACATTGAGAATTCATTCACTCAGTAACTATGCCATCATGGAGTTAGCAAGGTAAAGTTCTTATAGCTCACCAGTTGCTTTAAACCTTTAAACATTAAAATATACTGCTATTTTCTTCCGAGAGAAACTTAATAATAGAAGTACTTTATTAAAAATTGTAGAGGGGCTTGACACGGTTTAACATCAAGACAAAAGTCAAGCTGGAATGAAGAATGCATCTCATATGATACGAAATATTTATAGCCTCAGAGATTATTATTCTGATTTTAACCTCATTTTATCAGTAATGTTCTTCTAATCAGAAACAGACATACATTTGTCACAGTGAGACTCATAATTACATCTAGTGGTTCAAAAACTCAGTTTGAAAAGTTGAAACTAAAATGAGAGAAGACAGAAAAGAAGTAATGACCTGTACAAAGCACTGGTAGAAATACGACTTGACATTGTAATCTGAAATGCCCAGTATATTTCAAGTGAATGTCCAGATGATCTTCATTCATCTTTGGAAAGCAGACCAACACAGAAATCTCTGATCTCTTGAGCAGCAGTTTTAGTTAGAGTAACAATTTTTAATCCTTTTTTTATAAAGTCAAGAAATGTATCAGTTCCACTGATATTTATCTTTGTAGTTTTCCACTCTATAAATCCACTTCTGATACTGAGGCGTTTTTTTACTTGTGCTTATTTTTAGAGGAGTGTTTCTACTGCCAAAGTGCGACAGGAAAAATTGTTTCTTACTTACCATAAAATGGAAAGTCAACCAATAAAAGAAAAAATCCATCTTCTACTTCATCCTAAGAAATAATATATTTATTATGGAATTTTTGCAATACATTTTTACTGGAAATTTTAGATACAGTATTACTTTTCTTGATCATAAGACTGAAAGACTTTTGAGGACTCAGTGACCAGAATAGGGCCAGTTCTGTCAGAGTGCACATACAGTCTGGCTCTCAGGCCTGTGTTGTGTTGCAAAAATCACTTGGCTCCAGGATAAATTCAGTCATTGACAGTAACATAGGGTTGGGGAAGGTAGCTCTTGGTAGCTACCAAATAGAGGCAGTTGTTCTTTCTGCATGTCCTTGCATTTATCTAAAAGAAGTTCACATATAGAATCATACAGAATCATTGGGATGGAAGAGACTTTAAAGATCACGGAGTTCCAAACACCCTGGCATGGGTAGGGACACCTTCCACTAGAGCAAGTTGCTCAAAGCCCTTGACCTTAAACAATTGCAGGGGAAGGGCATCCACAATGTCTCTGGGCAATCTGTTCCAGTGCTTCATTCCACTGAAGAATTCTTCCTAATATCTCATCTAAAACTACCAGTTTTCTGTTTGAAGCCAGTCCATGTCCTGAAGAGTCTTGAACTTGTCCTTGTTGAACTTCATGGGGTTCACACAGGCCCACTGGATAGCAAAGTCCCTCTGGATGGTGTCCCTTTCCTCCAGTGCACTGAGGGTGCATTCAATGCCACTGTCCATGTGGCTGACAAAGATGTTGTCTCAGTTTGAGACAAATTAGGAGGAAATGTCCTGAGATGAACATATCCTCTAATGGAAGGCAAGTTTTGGCAGCCCCTCCCCCACAGGTTAGAAAGGAATTTCTTGGAGGAAAGTGAAAAAAAGCTATTTATTTAACAAGCAGGGTGCATGCAGGCACCAAGATAAAAAAAGTGACTAATGTTAGATAATAAGCTTTCTTGTTGTGGAGAAAGATGGTGGATTTTTTAATAGTCCTCGGTTATAGTGCTCAGCTTCTCCCGAGGTCCTCCAGAGCCGGAGTGTGGCATCCCAGGGCCTCCCCTCCAGGCCACGCCATGGGGCTCCTGGTAATGTTCTGGTGTTTCAGACCGGAGCAAAGCCAAACAGTTCCAGAAGAAGAAGAAGCCACAGTCCCGGAAAAAATTTCTTGCCTCAGCTAACAGGCTGGTAAAAGCTGGAAGGTGCTCCCTAGGCTCTGCAGCAGTGAGAACATGGGGGAGTATGGGAGTTCTTGAACACAAACCGTGCTGAAGAATTCACTCAGCTTCTCTCCCCCACCTCTTCTGCACCCAGCTTAAAGCTGCAGGACCCATTTCTGGGAAATAAGTAGACAAAGGGGAATACAGTGTTATAAAATCACCCCAAGACAGATGTTAAACATCACCAGTCCTCTGATGAACACCACTCATCACCAAGCTGTTGACCACAACGCTTCGAGTGCAACCATCCAACCAGTTCCTTACCCACTTACTGGCTGATCCATCTGTCAAATCCATGTCTTCACAGTTTAGAGACAAAGAAGTCTTACAGGACAGTGTCAAATTTTTCTGTACAAATTTAAGTAGATGACCTCAACTGCTTTTCCCTTATCCACCATTGCTGTAATCCCATTGTAGAAGGGCACCAGATTTGTCATTTGTCAGGCACAGTTTGCTGTTAGTGAAGCCATGTTGTTGTCAGCACAGTTCTCAGGAGGATCTGCTACATGATCTAGTCAGTCATGAAGGTGAAGCTAACAGTCCTGGAGTTCCCCTTGTCTTCTTATTTTACTTTGTAAAAGTGAGGGTTATATTTCCCTTTCACCACTCGGTGACAACTTCACTGGACTACCATGATTTCTCAAATATGATGGATAGCACTTTAACCACATCATCCACCAGATCCCTCAGAATCCACCCATGAATCTTATCAGGTCTCATGCACTTGTACCCCTTCAGGTTCCTAAGATGGTTTTGAACCTGATCTTTTCTTACATATGAATATTCTTTTGGTTTTATAGAACAAATAATGTACAGAATGGTTTTTTTTTTAAAGATTGTATAATAAATTACCAAAATGGGCAAAGCTTTACATGGACAGGATCTGCTTGGCACGCTGTGCCCTGATCATAAACCCATGTGATGCAGCATAGCTCAGGGTTTCCAGCATCTTAAGCGTCACAAGATTATCTACACTATCGTCTCTTTCTTTATAGTGTTACCTGATACATGGCATTTTAAATGGTTGTCCTGGGTTACAATGTATTTCTATTACCATGAGCTGTTGAAAACCAGGTGTGCCAATGTTCCTTGCCTCCTCCCTCTGGACTATCTCCTGATAATGGGCCCAACAATGCCTTGTCCCATGACTCATAGATAACCTGCACCTGGACTATCTCCTGTTAATGGGCCCATCAGTGCCTTGCCCCATGACTCACCATCCCATTGTGANTGACTCTGTCCGGCTTTAAACCAGTTTCTCTGTATTATTGCTTTGTTATATATATATATATATATGTAAGTAAAAACTGTTATTCCCATTTCCTCATATCTTTGCCTGAAAGCCCCTTAATTTCAAATTCATAATAATTCAGAGGGAAGGGGGTTATATTTTTCATTCCAAGGGGGGCTCCTGCCTTCCTTAGCAGACACCTGTCTTTCAAACTAAGACAATGGTGCTTCAGAGAGTCTGAGTGCTTTTCTTACCAGGATTATAGCAAATCAGCTCCTCCTGATACAGAATAGCCATGCAGGTAAACTTTAATACATTCTTATCAAAAGTAATAGACTGCCAATGGTTTCAGATTAAGACAGTTCATAGAGTTCCTAGCAAGAGTAACCATCCATGTTTTTAAACATACCACAAACATATGCTTTGATTCTGATTTACATACTGCAGTAAATTTAAAATTATGTCATTTCTTTACTTATTTCTGTTGCTGCCAAGTGCCTTTTTTTTTAGGTTTGCGATTATGCTCAAAACTTTTAAGTTATTTTGAGAACTCAAAGCAGAAATTATAAAAACTCGAAATCTGCAAATATTACTTGTGAAAGTAATATTTACAACCTCTTAGTAATGTAAAAGCAGCAATTAGTAAAGGAGTTCCCTTCAGAGAGAAACAATGAGAATGTTCATTGAAAATGTCAACATTTATCTAACAATTATTTTAAACACTTTTCCAGTAACATTTGGAACAACTGAATTGTAGGACACTCTTGCTGTTAGGTCCCTGAGGCTGGTTAGCCAGTGGCAGTTACACATGTACATAATATCCTCAGAGGATGTCTCAGAAAATTAGTTTCCTCCAGCTGAAACTACTTTACTACAAACTGGATGTCAGGTACACATGGATGGTTTCCAGTGTCATCCTGCCTGGTGACTTCCATTTGCACCTTATAAGGCTACAAACCTACTTAATCTGTGGAAATCTCTACCTGTGAGGACCTGTATGTAATTTCACTTTTTTCTGGTATGGATCAGATATATGTGATTGTACTAGTTTGGAAGCAAACTAGTGAGAGACTCCAAGTCAGAAATACAATTTAATAGGAAAAAATAAAATAAATGCAATAGTACAAAAAAGAAAACCCACTGACAAAGGCAGAGCACAAACCTGACCCCCTGACAATCAGGGGGTTGGTAACAGTCCAATTAAATGGTGACTGCAGTCCTCCTGGAGTGATGGTTCTGTTGAAGGGTCTGGTCTTCCTCTGAAGGTCCAGCTGTGGTGTAGGAGGGTCTGGTCTTCCTCGGAAAGTCCAGTGGTGTAGTTCTTGTCCTCTGGGATCCCAGTAGGTGAGGCTGCCTGTGCTGTTTCAAACCCCAGATTTTTATCCTGGTGGGAATGCTTGGCTCTTTCCCCCTGGGTGGAGCATCTCACAATGGGATGGTGAGTCATGGGGCAAGGCACTGATGGGCCCATTAACAGGAAATAGTCCAGGTGCAGGTTATCTCTGAGTCATACAGCAAGGCATTGTTGGGCCCATTAACAGGAGATAGTCCAGAGGGAGGAGGCAAGGAATATTGTTACACCTGGTCTCAACAGCTCATGGTAATAGAATACACTGTAACTCAGGACAGTGATTTTTCTATCTATCATACTGGGTATAATCTGCACAGGAAGAAGATTTTGAGTGGTTAAGAAATTATTTTATTTTCCTAATGGAGATCACAACAATGCCTAGTGATGTGATTGAGTGCATCTACAAGATTGAAGGCAGGCCTGAAATTACACATTTCAACACTAATTCTGTTTTTAAATTATGTCAACATTCTCTGATAGGATACTTTCTTAGTTTCAAAATCAGGGTATATGCATGCAAATAGTTCATTAGAACTAGTCTCTGGAAATTCCTAACTGTCAAGGCACTGGCTCTGATCATTTGAGACAGCAGCAGTTAACATAGGTGAAAAGTATATTCTACGAGTTGAACAACATAGAGGATTATGTACCAGTGCCCAGAAACTTTCTGTGGTACTGTTTTTAGTATTGGCACAGCCTAAGCAGCCAGGTGCAGATTAGCTTTGACCTAAAAGCCAAATAAGTGCATTCTAGAGAGACATTATATTTTAAGTGGAGTCACTCTGGAATTTGAGGAGCTGTTTGGTCAGTTGTGTGAATTCTTTCTATTTCCAGTCAGTTGTCTTGTTTGTTCCTTCTCAGCACATTTTTATTTATTTATCACATAAACTTACAGAGGCCTCGCTTCCCTTAATAAATTCCTACAATAATAAAAGATCTTTGGGATTTAGCTTTCATATCAATGTCTGTCTGCTGTAAAGAGGTTAGACTTGTTTGCATTTCTTGCCACACATGCATGGCTGCTACCATACTTTTATTTGCATCAGTGATTTTAAACTTAGCTTTCCCAACATTCTCTTACATTTTGCCTAGTTTAGTACAAATTGCTATTTTTTTTAATTTTGAGTTTACATTTGTAGTATGTACTGTCAATGAGTATTCTGACATTTTGGTGTATTTTGTTACATCCTGCATGGTTGTGTACAAACCCATAGATTTTATCCCTAGGAAGCTGGAAGCTGGGGCTGATGTAAGGGAGCCCGCTCATTTATTCATGAAAAAAATTCCCCTCTTATTATTTTCTTGAGTGATTAAGGGAAGATTCTTCTGTCTTTTTCAACAAAATTTACTAACGTTGTCCTCTAACAAAGGCAGCAGGGAGAAGCAAAGCCAGAAGAAGGGAGAAGCTTAACAGTTTTAAAAATCACACTACAAGAGCAAAGCACAGTACAGATGCAGACAGATGTTTCAACAGAACACAACCAAGCTGTGGTTTCCACAGTATCTAGATATTCAGAGATTCTGTCCCTCTGTTAAATACTTGAAAATCTACTAATGAGCACTGCTATATGTTTGACCTTGCTGTAAGTTGGGCTCCTGTTGCTACCACTACTGACATGTGAAACTAGGGAAAACCTTCATATATTTTCTCATCTGATGTCTTGGGGTGACATCTGACTATACTACAGGGTATAAATGTAATAGACAATATGCTTTGGTAGTCATAATTAACAGAATAAACAATAAGCTGATTTTTAAAAAATGTTAAACAACTTCATAGCTTTTACTAACCTCAGTGGGAGCTGAACCTTTTGGAAAACAGATCACATATTCAGGCACTTTATATTTAGGTCTTTCTTCTCTAACCCCTTGGGAGAGTCTGTTTTTATACTTGTAGTCTGTTTTTTGTACCACAGTACTTACTCTTTTGCAATTCCCATCAGAGTGACTTAGAGAAATGAAGCTGGTTTCTCTTTCGTTTTGGTTCCCCCCCGCCCCGCCTCACATTCCCCCTTGCTTGTGATGAGTGTAATTGCTTTGTAGGAGGTTTGACTGCCTAAACTTATTTTTACCCTAGGTGACCTTCTACCAGTATTTCAGCCACAACACAATTGTTTCTTTTCAAATCTATATGGTGCTGATAGAAATGGAAATAGCTTCAACTCAATTCTGCAGTAGAATAAGAAGCCAAGATAGGAGAACTGTATTACTCAGCAAATCTCAGTTCCATGAAAAGGCTTATTGAACAGCTAGTGAAGCAGAGACTAGGTAAAATAACTCACTGTCAGGTACCAGCTGTCATAAAAGATTAGACACAGACATTGAGCACATAGAACTGTTAATTTGATTCAGCATTTGTATTCCTTTCTGGTATAAGACTCTAAGGTTTCCACTTCAGCTGTCAGTAAATGGACAGATTTCTCTCTATGGTCCACTCTATAATCATTAGAAGGAGCAGGGTAATACAGACTATTACCTTATATCAAAGCGGGGAAAAAAGCTCCAAAAGGCTTCTTTTTGATTGAAGATATTAGTTATTTTGCTTGTTATGATAATATTTGCTACATTATTGCACAAAATCCTAGTTTCAAGTACAGGTAAGAATATGCCATAAACCTTCTATTATAAAGTCTTAGACTACACTCAGAGGATTTTAGTGTAGGTCTTAATGGACTATAACTCATAAGGTGATTACAACTCATAAATCCTAAAGCCAAAAGCACTTATGCTAAGAAAATACTTTTGTTTGCATTTAAGTTTTCTTTTAAAATGTGTATGCTAACTGTTGAAAGAACCTATTTAAATAGAACCATACAATGGGTAAAAAGAAAGCTTTCTTGTGCATATTATTATTTCAGACATCAGTGGGAATTCCTTGTCCTGCATTCAGTGGAATTGCTCAATACAATCAGCTTTGTAAAGACTATTTGTTCACAAAGTAACAGGTCCTTAATGACAGAGGTAAATTTCAGGTATTTTTTACTCTATGGAGCCATACTTAATGAAAATGTGAGCAATATGCATATTTGGATCTTCCCTGTGAAGTATAACATCTCACAGATGACAGATAACCTCCAGTATCTCTGTTAGTGGTTTTATGTATTTATTTATTTATCACATAAACTTATAAAAAATTGCTTGTTTACGTATTTATGTATTAGAAATACATTTAAAACATATTAAAATAAATATTGATTTATTGCTTTCAAATTAATCTTCAAAAAGAGAACCAGAGAGACACTTTTGACCCAGTCCCTGATATCTCACTAGATATCTAATAGTAGTAAAACTCCTAGTTCTCAGAACTTGTCAAACTTAGGAACTTTACTCCAGTTCTTAGAGAAGTTGAGAACCAAATATTACTCTTTTGCATTTGCAAGATGAAAAACATCTTAGTTTTGTAACTTGTCTGTCAGATTATTCCTTTCATACGGCAATCATATTTCCTTAATGAAAACAGAGAAAGACAAGAGAAGGCAAGAAAATTCTTATTTAAGCTTTAAAATGCTGTCAGTAAACTGTTTAATAGAATTACAAAGTAATAGGAAAGCTTAAACTACGAAGTTTATAGACCCAAGGAACTGAGATCTAGTTTATTTTTTCAGTGAACAGGTATGAAATAATTTTATTGAGCTTTTTGCTAATTAGGAAAATTTTTATGCTAATTAAGATATAGCACACAAATGAACTGAACATGTTAGTTCAGTAATCCTATAACCTCAAATGAAATTGACCCTGCTGTCAGAATGGCAGTGTTAACATGAATAACCCCATGTGAAAGTCTCAGGCTAGTAAAGGAAATGTAGTAAAAGAAATAAAAAGGAGGAAATAAAATTCAGTCAAAGATACACTAGAGGCGTCAGTGAGTCACAGTCTTGTCATATCAGTAGATATTCTTCAGTGATCCAGTTTCTATAGAGGCCGTTGTGGTTGATGACAAGCATTGCTGTTTGAGCTGGAGGTTCTGTTTGCTGCAAAGGGGTCAGGGTAAAGTAGTGGTATTCCATTGCTACCTCGTTCCAAAAATGTTGGTTTGCGTGCCTTCTCCGGTTCTCCCATTGACCTCCTCACCAGAAAACCAAATGTTTTCTCCATCAGTATGATGGTAAATAAAAATAATTTTCACATCCTTTGCAGATTAAAGAAAGGATTCCATTCTTTGAATTTTAAAGCAAAGAAATTAACAAAAAATTTTCTTTGTATTTAATGTACCTGAAATCTATAAAATTTCTGTAACTGTACAGCGTAGCTCAGGTCCTGGTTACCCCCATCCCATCATAGTCGTATCTTTGAAGCTAATTTTTCATTTTCTTTGCTTAAAATTAATAAAATTTTATTTAACTTTGTGTAATTTTTCTTGTTACTCATCTACATCTAATTTTTTTGACAGCTCTTTTATGTCTTTCCCTTACTTAATCCATAGCCACATGAAGTTAGCTTTGCTTGTCCATAAGATAGGTTTAGAAAACCTTTCTTTTATTTTACTTTTTTTTGTTCCTTTTCACAAGGTCCATATTCTTCCAATAAACACAGGGGAAAATCCTTTTCACAAATAGCTCTTGCTATTTTTTCTCCTCTGTTTATTGTTTAAAGTGATGGCCTGAGGAGGATTAATATCGTCCTCTAACTAAAATGCAATTCAACCATATCACTTCCTAATTAAGCTAAACTGCTTAGAATTAAGGCAACAGTACATTTTTTGAAGTAGAAAAATTACAGTAGAAAAGGTTAGAGGATAAAAATAGAGCACAACCTTTTACTGCTTTGAAATGTGATGGTATATTTTGTTTCAGATATGCTGCATATTGCTAAAAGTGGAGTCATCCCTAATGATTTAGTCATGTTGGACAACTTCCACAGTCTGTTTCGACAAACACATTTCTTGATTGCTTTTAATGAAACAAATGGGTGTGTTGTCCTGAGTTATATATCTCATATTCCCTTTTTGAAGATTTGCAACTGAAGAAAAGCAGTGTCAACAGCCATATCCTTTTGTATTAATGTTCTTTTCTCCTCTTTGAAACAGGAGGTGAAATTTCTCTCCATTATTTCTCATTATATATGCATAGAAGCTTACTCAACTTTTTTAGAGTCTTCAGTGAAGCAAAGTTGCATCTCAAATTTGTTCTTATCTTTGTCCTAGGCTTAATTTTATTCATGATTATATTTATCTTTCCAGAAAACATTTTCTGGGGGTGTACAGAAAAATCCTTTTTAAAGTTCTGCCATAGTAGTTCTTCCCATCTGCAGGAACAGCAAAAAAACTTGGCTTGTGAAAATCTTGATTTTTAAAAATAAGCTACCAAATAGAAGACTTTTTACTTTTTCCAATAGAACAAGCTGCAAACATGTTAAAAATAGAATTTTAGAATTAACTTCATATTTAGCATCAGGAAAAAATAAAATATCCAGGTCACAAGAAGAGGACGAGTAAGTCAGTACACCTCAATAGGTAGTTTAGAACTTTGTGAATATTTCCAGACACATTCCAACTGCACCAGACACTAATAAACTAACTAAATAAACTAATAAACACCTAGTTTAGAACTAAGTGCATTAGAAATGTCATCAAATTCAATAAGGCAATCAGTAAAATGCTCTTGATAATGTATAAAGCTTTTAAAAATCCTTCTTTATAAAGTATTCCTTTAGAATGTTTGGTGGGTGAGGGAGAGAGAGATGTTGTGATTCTTGCAGGCTCTGTATATATTCATGCAGCCTAGAAATTCATAGCATTGTTTTTCCTCCCTTAAAAGGGGGTAGGAGGAAAGGGACATACCAGTGGACAGAACTGACCATTACGTTAGTCCATTGTAATGTTTCTCTTGTTGATAATTTTTTTCAGGAAGTATTAAGATTTCAAATATATATATCTATATCTATATCTATATATATTTACCAATCTGACCAAATAGACACTGAACTAAATCAGAATAATTTAACTGACTAAATTGAATCCTGGATCAGGAATTTAAACCATTTTAGCTATTTCTAATATCCAAATGGTTATCTCATCTGGGTAGGTGAGATAACCCAAAAATGTCTTTTTTAGACCTTAGTTTCAATGTAACCTCAACACAAAGTAACCTCAGGTTCAATAGAACCTGAATCATCCAGAATGTACCCAATGAATGTCCAGCCACTTCCACACATTTTATTAATTTATTATTTTAACCATTTGGGAATGACTTCATAAATTAAGACAGGAGCTCCAAAATGAGGGTGATCTCCCATCTTTAGGTATTTGCTTCAGCTTGAGAGTCCCATAAAAGAAGTTGGCAGACAGAGATTCAAAAGAAACAGGATTTCTCAGTTCTTCCTTCAAACAGAATCAATTACCTTGAATTAGCAAGTGGAATATAGATGATTACGTATTCCAATATGCATAAATTATACATTTCATATGAGCACGGCAGACACAACACCAACTTACGAAATTATCCAGGCATATTACTGCACTGTAAGGAAGGACTGCTTCATCATTTTTCGTTACTCTGATACTGTAGAACTTGCTTTATTAGCTTAATTATTTCAGACCTGTTAATAACATTTTTTTGACTGAAAAAACCAAATTATATAAGACTTATATTATGCCAGAAAGCATGTGATAAAATAAGCAATTCTTTTCAGAAATACATTTGGTGAAAACTGCTATGGTGAGTTAAGTGCTGTGTTTTAATTTGGGGCTGCAGCAAATAATTGGTTATCTCTAACATTTGCTGTTTATGGTACCGTTTTAATTTATGGAAATTTCAACTAAATGACCCAAATAATACAAATGTTGGATTCCAAATGAATTTAGCCTATGAAAATCCCATTTGCAACATATTAACTGAATTTCAGAGGAATTGTCTTCATTCAAATATAATTGCTGCCTTGCAATATCTGATTTCAGCTAGCACCATGATTTGGAAACTTTGCTTAAAAAATATTTGGTCAATGCCACTAAGAGAGCAAAATCAGGATTTGAGGGAAAGATTTTTCAATGTAAAGATGCTTTCTACTTACCTGTTAAATCTCCAAGAAAGAATCATTAAAATGAATAAATTTTCAAATGTGTCTATCTCATTCGTTCAATGTAAAACTTACTATTAGTTACTTTGAAAAGGAAGAATAAGAGCAGTTGGACCTTATTTTAATGTATATTTGTTGTAATAAACTCAAAGATAAGCAACTAGGAATAATAAAAATAAAAGGAATGCAAATATTTTTCCAGTATCTATACTAAAAAAAAAAAGCATAATGAGCTTTGCATTTTAAAGAAATAAAGAAAAAGAAGACTGGATTTAGTTCATAAAACCCCAAATATCTGGAAACCCTAGGTATTTCATCAAGACAATGTTGTCCCAAGTATAGAGCCAGTCAAATCTTTACAGATTTAAATAACCAGTGTAATCACAAAACTGACTCATATCACCAAAATGTCTCTCCTTTCACCTGATTTCTTCAGTTGTTGTTCTTTGTCTGTCCTTTCTTGAAATTTTAAATTATCTCTGCCTTTATGTACAATACTCACTATCTTTAAATGATGAAATTAACCCAGTACATAAAAATAACACTTTGCTAAATTTTCTGTATTTCATAATAAAAATTTGCATAACCAGTAACATTTCTACAAAATGGTTTCTGCCTTTCACTTTCTTATTTCATTCCATAGTATGATGAAAAATTATGTTGGTATATTCCTGACATGGGGTTAATACATTAGCATTTTCACTTGATTTAATCAAGTACATTGTTACTTTAGAAAATGACTCTGTGAAAGGACGTAAAGAGAAAAAATACCCTGGGAATATATTTATTGTCTATGAAAGTTTTTTTATCCCATATTCTCCCATTTAAGTAAACATTTGGATATTCTTTTCAACCCAACGTACTCGGTCTGTGATTTGAGAATCGAGTTGGCTCCTTTCCATCTCATCTATTATCACCAATAATACAAGTACTGCAGGCCAAATTAGTCTGTTGTTTGCACCTGTGCCCCCTAATGCCGTCACTGGGTTTGCACAGCTGTAATTGCCTCGAACACAGTAAACAGCTCAGATGATGCACAAGCTGGAATTGGATCCACATGTGAATCTCTTTTAGCTGTGAGGACTGTAAGGTCAAACAGAATAAAAAGCAGCAAAACTTAGTTTAATCTACCAAATGTAACCTCTTACTATTATCTATAATTTACTTGTTTGGTTTTTTTTTAATTGAAACCACAATCCCCACACTAAATCAAGTAATAGAAGGCCTGGGTAAAATACTAATTTTTAATTTCTGACTATTTATTAATTGTGATCTTGTCCAGTTATTCTCTACAGTGATGATGAACAGAGCATGCAGACCATAATATTATTCCTACTGTAAATGAGAGAGCATAAACATAAAAGGCCAAAAGCCCTTAATCTCTCAGACAAACCTGTCCAGTTTGCAGATAAGGACCTCTCAAATAGTTCTGAGGTCCCAAAACATAGTTTTTTTCAATCTGGAAAAAGAAATATCTAAATTAGCTTTTATAATTGCATCACCTTCTGCAACAGGAAAACTAGATTCTGATCCCAGCCGTCTATGTCAAATAGAAGCATTCTCATTTATTTCAGCAGAAATAGGTTCAGAAGTTTAAAGAACTGATGATATTTGAATGCCAGCTACATAAAGTTATATTTGAACAGTGTGATGTTTTCTTTCTCTCTGGGCAAAAAAAATTACACTTTTTATAACACACTTTCATTCCTTTGAACCTGTTTTCCCTTGATATCAGGTTGCAAAGTGCTATCCACCAAGGCATCTCTTCAATCGTTAAAGAAAGACCTTTTGTGATGTTTTTAATTAGTTTTAACCTTCTTCACATCTTCAAGCATGGTTATGGACACTCATTGATTTTAATTACCATACTGATAGCTTACTGCTTTGCACTTCTTATTAAAATGACCCTCTAGCATTTCTTTTGAAAAAGTCCTCCATGTAGGGTTTTTTTTTTTTTTACTATTAAAAATTCATTTGAATTTGTTTGGATTTTCTGTGTTAAAATGTTAAGTACTGTGAGAAAATCTGGCATGTTATCAATGTTCATAAACATAAGAGTTTTGAAGACAGAAAATAACTTTATAAAATATTTTATTCGGACTACTTAGAGGGCACTTTTTTGGAGGAGGAGCGTGTTTGCATGTTTGTCACATAATGTGAAGCTTGTAAATTCATTACATCCATGAAAAGAGGCAGAAATCTGTTACCAGCAGCAGTGTCCAATATTAATTCTCATTTGCTCAGCTTCTAGCTAATCTCACTAGGGTGTTTATCACCTAGAAACCAAATTTTTATACAGTAATACCCCATATAAAGCACTTGTCACTGAAGTTTTCAAAGAGAAGGAACCTTCCAGTTGTCTGCCAGAACTAAATCATATATTTTCCCAGTTTTCAAATACACATATTTCAGCTTCATAAACCCTCAGTCTCTGCTGCTAGTATTCTACATAAAGATGTGCAGCATTTAGGCAGCATAACATATTTAAATACCAGTGTGTTATTCTTGCTTCTTCTCCTCTCTTTAGGTCATATAAACTCTGTAAATTCCCTAGTTTATTATTTATAAAACCTGTTGATGCAAAATCTTTCCCTACAGGAGAGAAGAATTTGGAGAAACATCATACAACCATTTCCCTATTTGGGAATTAGTTGTAACAAAATCTTGTACACTTTCAAGATTATGAAAAAGTAGCAAAATTAAAAGTGAAAGTCTTTCAAAAGAGAACAGAAACATTATAAGGTTTTAGTGCTGGCTTTTTTGCTTTATCAGTCGACAGTTTCGAATGAAACATAGAGGAAATTTGACATTGTCTCCTATTTTCTTTTTCCTTCGAAGTAGCACCACACTGGTTGTCCCACCCGATGCATGCTCTGTATGTGTTAAGAGTGTGTGTTCCTACTAAGGTCACCTGCACTACTGCTACTGTAGATCTGTGGAGTACCTAGCTTCCAATTCAAAATTCTAGGATATTTACATAATCTAAAAAGCTTCAGTTGTTCTCTAGTTAATAAGCTACAGGCATGCCTCTTTTACTTTGCCTTTGATTTAGTGAATATTTAATTTATTTGGGAACTATTTTATTTTTAGACCTAGGCCCCATTTCAGAGTGTTATCTGGGTTTGAATTTTCTTCTTCACTGGACAACTTAAGTTCTATTGGTGGTTTTATGTTTTCATTGATCTTTGTCTCAAATACCATTCAGAGGAATTTATTAAAGAACAGATACAATATAAATATAGGTATGCATTTGTAAAACCAAAGCAAGTCTTTTAAATTAAAAAAGGGAAGAACAGTTTTTAAGGAAAATAACTAATGTAACAAGCACAGTGGTATCACCAAGTGTCAGCATGTGATAATTGTCATTACTAAAACTCTCTAAAACTTCCAAGTTCTAGTAAAGAAAAAATTCTTGCCGTTTTGCTTTCCAGTGATAGCAGTAAATATTTGTATTAATTTATGTATATTTTTTAGAACTACTGTTCAATAGAAAGGTGGCTAGACTGTGATTTATAAAGAATATTATTTTTTTAATCTTTAGTTAGTTTGCATATAGTCATTGCAGCAAGCTAATTATAAAGGAACTCTTTAAGCCAGGTCTTCCTGCCGTACACTTGTCTTTATTCAATAAAAATTTTTCATAGGAAGGATTTTGAATACTTGGTAATGATAAAGGGATAAAGGACTGATAAACTCTTTCAATTTCCATAAACCCTGGTAAAGTGATTTTTGGCCACAATTAGGGTATGACTTGGAGAAGTAGGAAAACAGAGAAGCATTTCATAGTTTCAGTCTTAGTTCACTGTACATTTTTTTCATCTAATGCCGCAGGTTTTGTTAATATCCTGAAAAATATGACACACATAGGACAAAATTTTCTCCTCCTGCAGCCTTTTATTTACATGTTCTCTTTATAATACCATATTCACCACTAGCATTTGCTGTGACTCAAAATGCTGAAATAAGGAAGGCAACATGATATTTGTGCCAAGTGAAAAAGTGATTCCTGGAATGTCTTTCACTGCAATGAAATAAACAAAGCCTTTTAAAGTTCATACTGGAATTTGAACTAGCACATAGTAAGCAAATAAATCTCTTTTATGCAAAATGCAACTTTCATTAAAACACAAAGCTCTGCATTAAGTTGAGCAGCTGACTCTGCATTATTTGACATAAAAAAAAAGGAATAATTGAACTCATACATTATTATTTTTGTAGAATGAGGAATATACAGCATGTATTCTAAATTGCAGTGATACAGACCATTCAACAGATGTCTGGATCTCAATCCACCAAACATCTGAGCTACTTTTCTAAGCCATTTCCCTTACTGAAAAGTAGATTAAAGTTTCTAACTACTCTCACAATGACTCTAGACAGTTATGACATTAAATATTTTTAGACCTAATTTTAATTGTTTATTTTCATTATATCTGTGTCTGTCTATCGTGCTAATCTTCTTTTTATGCAAAATGTAAATGTGAATCTAAAACTTCAATATTTGGTAAAGCCACAATGTTTTATGCTTTCTGATCTCCCTAGCTGATTTTGGAATTACCCATTCTTATGTGTGAATATTTCCAGATACATGCCAACTGCACCAGGCATAAATGAAGTGCAAATCATGTGCAATTTAGATTAAAAGAACTCATAAATAAATCATCTGAACGCTGCAGTAACTCTGCAATTCACTAATAGAAGAACTCCAGGACACAAATATAGCCTCGTTTGATAACTTTCCAGCTTATTCTATTCATCAGATTGTCCAATATTACAGAGTTCAAGGAGTTCACGGCCAAAAAAGACAGTGTTTAATTTTACTTCATATATATCTCAGTCAATTAGTTTCCATAAAAGAGACTTCTAGCTGGTGTAAAATATTTTGAGATAGAAGCAACTCATCTGTGCCTCAGATGAGAAGGGACCAGTATAACATGATGCCCAAGAGTATACAGTGTCAGAAAAATTAGAATTTCTGCAGTCCCAGGACAGTGTCTCATAGGAATTCACTGCAGTATAAACGTCAGTGGACACACAAAGCCTCAATAAAGGATTACACTTATCCCAATTCCTCCAGTTAGAATCATTATAAAATACTTCCGCTTATAAACCAAACAAATGAACAGACTGTTTCATGAGTAGTTACGAACATGCCCTTAAATAAATACAATTTAGAATTAGACCAACTAAGGTAAAACCTAGTAAAGTGTTATTCAGGTGTCAAAAACTTAATACAGACTAGGTGTGTTTGGAGCTTGTAAAGTTCAGAAGTAGATGTACAAATAATACCAAGGCTAGACCATTGTCGTTTGCTGGTCTATAGCCTCCACCAAGATTTCTCTTTCTTTCTGTGTCTATAGTATAATAAACATGCTCAGGAACATTTAAATTATGGTCCAGCTAGAGAAATGAGTTGTTCAAGAACTTTAAACCATTCCCAGATTGTTTACCTATCTCATCTAAATTTACTTTATCTAAGTGTAAGTTTATGTTAAGGCAAAGAACTGTGTTTTTCAGCCAGTGAAGATCTAAGGTGTATCGTGTGTAGCTTAAATGAAAGTAATTAACCCCTAAATGCAGCGTATAATCAGCATCTAATCTTCCAGTTCATCAGAAAACCAAACAATAATTTGTTTTGCACAGGAGTATATGCAGTAATTATCTCTATAGATGCAATAATTGCATCCATAGATTTACTTGCCCTTTCATCAAATCCTTTCTTATCTTTATAATATATTTAATATATACTTTACTAGTATATATTAAATATGGCAATCAGGACCATAGTTTAAGATATCAAAACACAGACGTACTTGTACTTTACAAAAAGTTCTACAATTCAGTACATTCCCTGTGCTATATGTTGTTGTAGGGTTGATCTTGTACAATTATAATTGCCACTACATTGCACCTTCTGTGAACAAAAATGAGTCAGTTCACAGATTAGCAATATTACGGAAAGTTTCATTTCCTCGGACCCTCTTCTCACTATGTTCTTTTGCTCCGTAACATCGCGTCTCAAATCTACATGAAAACTATAATAAAATCAAAGGAAAAGTAATACTTTCTTGCTCCTAGCATTACAAATCCTACCATAGAAAATAGATTTTTACAGTGAAATCTCTGACCATAAACAATACCTCAAGGAAACAGAAGCTGCTCTTTTCACTTGAGAGAAATACTATTCAAATAAAAAGGGTTGACAACTAATGCTAAATAAAAAACAATGTCAGAAAGTTTAAAGCATATTGATGCAAAAATATTCGTATTTGAGCAGTATTGTACCATAAATGAACCTCAGCTTGCATGTTTAGAAAATCACAACTAGAAATATGAGCATAGCTGAAATGCATATATATAATTTGAGCTAAACCAATGTGAGAAGCAGTGGTATTATTGAACTGTTTACACATACAACATAAAATAAAATATTTTTAATGTCAAAGTGTTACAGCAGTGGTCTGGTGGTGGTAAGCCATAACCTTCCAAAAGTGTCTCCAGCGAGGAGGCACTCGGCAGGCTGCTACACACACACATGCACACACGAACCAGACAGCTTCTTCAATAAGTCAATGGCAAAGAGTCCATGGGAGAAGTTTATTCCACATGGGTGGAGTAGATCCAGGGAGACAAAGGCAAAATATAGACAGGATGAAGAAAAAAAAAAGGTGGAAGGGACCAGGTTTATATAGAGGGTGGGTAGGGGTGGAGAGAGAGGATCAGGGACCAATAATCTGAGAGCACAGGGGTGGCACCCAGGCGGGACTGGGGTATGGGAGCCAGTGGGGAAATTCTGAGGGAGTGGTGAGGGGGCAAGGACCAATGGGGAGAACAGGGAAACAGGAGAACCTTCCAGATAAGGTAGAAAGGGGCGGGGAGGCCAACGGGCCAGCTGGGGAAGCAGAACTGGGCTTCATTTGCATAATGAAACAAAGCATCCTGGAAGAGGCCTTTTCTGTCACCATAACCTCAGAGTGCTTCCTAGGGCTCTCCCCTCCAGGGCACCCAAGGTAGTTCTCAGTTAACAGGTTTTCTGGCCCCCACATTGAAGTTTCTCTGTAAAAGTGGAGTAAATCAAAATAGTTGCATATGCCTAGGTAGTTGCTTTGGTACTTGCAGTGCAAGCCAGGTTCCTTGCTGACAGTAGTTACTGCTCTGAATTCAATAGTTGCATTGACAGAAAACTGTGAAGCATGGGGCCACCAATTAACATTTGGTGGAGAAACTCATTTACGTTAGTTGGCTCACAATTTCTCACCAGATAAAGATGTTAGGATTCACTGATGGAAATAAAATATTTTTTTCACTGGAAGAGTTCAAAGAAAAGACGCCGAATTAATGGAAAATCGTGAATCTTAATAAGCTTTAGATTGTGGAGCACTATGCAAAGACTGGAGCTATTTCAGACACATACCAAATAGTTGTCCTTTCTTGTGCAAGTATGAAGTATTTATGTGGAGTAGAAGTTTTCTTGCCTGCAGTGTATTACATTGTTTCAATTAAAATTAAAATTAGAGTATAACATAGCCCTAGATGTGTAGTGAGGAAGTTTTATTAAAGCTGAAAAAAGAGATGATTCAGAAAATAAAGCCAGCTGCGTAGACAATTATTCATGAAACAGCCACTGTCATAAAGACAAAATTTATGATCGCTCTTCTGAAGAAATTAGTTTCTCTATTATACCCCAAAAAATGCATTTTTCTTTATAGTACTAGTTAATTGGTGGCTTTGACTATATTTATAAATTTCTAGTAATCTGTCCAGAGGGATCTGGACAGTCTGGATCAATGGGTCAAGGCCAAAGGGGTGAAGTTCAATAAGTGAAATGCCAGGTCCTGCTCTTGGGTCACAACAACCCCATGCAGTGATACATGCTGGGGGCAGAGTGGCTGGAAAAATGCCTGGTAGAAAAGGACCTGCAGGTGCTGGTCAACAGCTGGCTGAACATGAGCCAGCATGTGCCCAGGTGGCCAAGAAGGCCAAAGGTATCCTGGCCTGTATCAGCAATAGTGTGGTCAGCAGGACCAGAGCAGTTACTGTGCCCTGCACTGGGCAGTAGTGAGGCCACACCTCGAGTGCTGTGTGCAGTTCTGGGTCCCCTAATACAAGAAGGACTTTTTTGCGGTTTTTGTTCTTTCTTTACTGCACATGGAGTCTTCTAAACTACTCATACTTCGAACTGAATTAGACATTGTTTAATGTATAGATTTAAGTTTCTTTCCTCAAAATCCATAGAGAGGAAATATGTATACAAGAGTTATGAAATTTGATAGGAAAATATTTAACATAGATCATGTAAATAAGATCTGGATAATTTCACACATTTTGATACATGAAAACCAATTGCAATATTATGAACTTCCTATTTTAAATTATGAGGGATGAAAAAGTCAATTATTATTATCATCCTCACCCTGCTTTTTCATTAATTTCAAATCATGCCTTTAAATTGCAGAAAACCTGGGTACCTAGATCCGCAAAGGAAGATAGGAACAAAGTGCCAGCATTAAAGTCTTCTCATGATAGCTTTTTTCATATTGTACCTAATGTGTAAGCTGTCTGAAGGTCTCTACAGCCGGCTTTAAATGCCTGTGGTTGAGGAGATATAGAATAACCTTGGCATTCTTCAAAGAATCCCGCAAGCTTAGATCATTATTTTGGAGTTAAATCCTAGCAAGATTTTCAATCTGAACATTTCTAGTCCCAGCTGACAGGGAAAAATACCAAATTCACTGCAAATGTAGTCCAAAATGGTGATAATGTTTCTGTCAGGATCTATTTTTTCAACACCTTTCCCTTCTTTTTTCCAATAAATTCATACTTGGAAATTTTAATTTGGCTAGAGATTTTTCTTTTTTTCGTAGGAATTCTCTGTCTTTCTTCTAAGTTGTTTGTCATTTCATTACTTACTAAGCCAAAGAGAAAGAAGGTGAAAATGATTCCTCAGATGAGGACATTTATTAGAAAGGATGGGCATAATAATTCATCCTCCTATCCCAGTTAATATCTGCTGAAACCCTATAGATACTGCACATCTACCTGCAGGGCCAAAATATTGTGGCTTCAACTTGCCTTCGGTGCAATGCAAGGATGTGCTCTGGGCTTATTTGCACCCATTTACAACCAAATGCTGCTAAAGTAGTTTAGCTTGCATTTTCCCAGTATAAGAACACACAAACAGCATATTGTACCACATCGCTTCACCGTCCCTTCCTTTTGCCTCAGACTGATGTCACTGTGCATGCAAATTCACTGAAGTGTTTCGCAGAGACCACACTTAGAGAAACTTTGATTAGAAATTCAACCCAACTTTGTATACAACAAGCAATAAAGGGCAGCTCGATGTTAATTTGCTTCCTAGATCTTACTCTGAAGAAGGCAATGGATCTTTTTTGTTTGTCCCGTAGTACAGCATTACTGTAGAGCCAAGATTCATTCTGTATATGAACGCAGAAAACTATCAATAGAACTGGTGCTGAGCTGGAAATTAAGAAGCAGAGTGAAGAAAAAGAGTGAAATTATGAACACTATTTTGGTACAAACTGCTTGAAACACACCCCTTTCTTTTCTCAAATTGTCCTGATTGCAAGTGTCTTAACACTTAATGGAGCCAAAACTGACGTCAGACAGATGAAGAAAAAACAACTTCAGTAAGAAATTATCCTTGAAGAATTATTTGGTCTTCCAGTATTTTCCTTTCTTGCTCTTTTCCTATGTAAACTAAGAAAGAACTGTTCTCAAGCCCAGAGAAAGCTTATTTTCATACTTTTCATTGCCCAATTTAAAAATAAAAGCAAAACAAAATCAAAACAAACAAACAAACCTCCAAAAAACAGAGAATATGAAAAGAGAATTGTATACTAATTCTTCTTTTTGTAAAATACTTAAACATAACTTTGGGTTTTTAAGTGCTTTTATCAAGCATGTATTTTTAACTTACTTTATGATAATTTCTGTCAAGAGATAAAAGTTTAAAGTAATATTCCAGTAAAATATAGAATTAGTTTCCAAATGTGTCATTTGAATTTTAAATTCTTTGAAACAGTTCCTCACTTGAAGCAAATCAATGTGGTTCTTGTCTGAATTCTTTGGAAATATGCCCTTTGATACTGATAGAAAAAGCAGAATGCAAAATCTCAAGATCAAGTGTCTTTCTGGGTTGACTGGATGTTTCTGTGCCTATGTGAATATCAAGCATACAGGAATGATGTGACATACTTAAAGACATGGAAAAGGTTACCCAGCAATGATTTGTACTAAGCTGACAAGTTTTAACAAATTATTTTCAACAGAGATTCAAAATAATCTGCAAAACAGCACGTGATAATATTTGTCAAATTACACATTAAATTAATTATTGATATCAGAAGGATTGGCAGATATTTGCCTTAGTAGCAAAGTTATATTAATGATATTTGCTGTGAACTTTCTGAGTCTCTTACATTTATCTTTGGGGAAAAACAATGAGGCATATGAGTGTTTTTAATTTTATCCATGTACCATCATTGTATTTCTTATGAGCCCTGTGTCTACCCAAGTAACCATACAATAATAAAGATAAATAAGTGTCTGAAAGAGCTCTAAAAATGCTATTCTAAATGATTGAGTCAGACTGAAATTTGTCATGTTGGCTAATGTTTAACAATGAAAGTAATTTGAGGGCAGTTGCATTCTGCATCATTTCAACAGCTTAAAGCCACAAGGACAGATTTTAATTGTTTATGTGATATATCGTTTGATTGTCTCCTTCACTCTGTACCAAAAAAGGAACACAGTAAATTAATAATAAGCTCAGGCACAGCTGCAAAGTAACTGCTACAGGATAAGATTGATTTATATCTAAGGTGATGATGCCTGGACTCCAGATAACTAAATAGGGAATATAAATTTCCTGCAATATCTCAGATCATAATCACAAGTTTGGTATTCCAAATTTCTGTTGATACAATAGACTTTGATATATGGCACTATGGTATACACTTGTGTGAGTTAACTTTGAAAGTATAAGAGTAGATAGAAGTTGAATGACTTTCCAGAGTATGTTCTTTAGCTCTGTCACATATTTATGTGGAGCAGCAGGTACTGAGCTTCTACACGAAAGTAATAATGAAAAGTAATGCAGACAGAAATAGCTTGCCTCTAGCAAGACTAATGGCAAGGTCAGATCACATCAATTGAATGAAAAAGCCTTCAAGATAAAGTTCATTCCACACATTATGAACTCTTTCCTTCCAAACAAGTTCCTGGTTTTACAAGTATAAGGCTGCTTAACTGTAAATTCAAAGATCTACACTAAAACACAACTGCAAAAAAAAGCTTCTAAATAGTAAGCAAGAATGCTAGACAATTTAAATTAAAAAAACACAAATGAACCAACCAAAACCCAGCAAAAACCCTTGCAACTGGTAAAATACAGAAAGTATCTTCTTTTAAATATTCCAAAATACAGCACAACTGCTATCAATGTGTCCTTAACTGCTAAACATTTCAAAAAATTCAGCATTGCCATTCCTTTTATATTTTGTTAAAGATTCTAAACAATGTTTAAAAACAATGTTCAACAAATAAAAACAATATTCAACAAATAAAAATACATAGAACCAGAAGACAGATTGACATTTTCTCTCTTGAAGTATGATTACTTTGCAGTTGTCTGTGAGAAAACTCTCCTTGCTGAATTTTGGTCCTCAAAGCTGATTAGAGATACTATTACACATCTCTCCCAGGTAAGAACTTGACATTTCAAGTCTCTGCTTGTTCAATTTAAGTTCTAGTCTTAGTTTCATCCCTTCTGAAGTACAAAATTAGAGGTAAATGAACTGCTGTCTCACTAAACTCTAATGTGCAATTTGAACCAATGCCAGTTTCAACTAATCCTGAACTCAGCCTAAGAAGTGTGGTGCAGGGTAAAAACTCCACACTAATTTTTCTCCCTTTTAAGCTGCTGCCTTATGGCTGATTCTTGACTGCGGATGGAAAAAGCAGCCCTCAAAATTTTGCAGAGCTGGTTAAGACCATGATCAAAGAAATTACGTTTGTAGAGACCTCTGTGCAATACCATCACTTGGAAAAAACATTGCTTTTTGGTACTTTTCTGACAATTAAACAAGACACATAGATGAAAACATAAGGCACTTTGAGATTACTCAAAACAGAAAAAAGGCTAAAACAATTAATATGTCTTTAATCCAAAGTGTTTTGGTTAAAGATTTTATTTTTTTATTTATCATCTCAAAATAGAAATAATAAATAGCTTTATAATCAAAGTAATATCAATAAAAGCAACAACAGCAGCAATAATAATAATAATAATAATAATAATTTTGAGAGGGAATTTTAAAATCTCAGAAGGAATAAGACAAATATTGAAGCTTAATAATAGCCATGACCTTAGAGGCCAGGCAAAATACAGGATATTTGAAAAAAATTACCACAACCGTCCAAAAGAATAAAAATTTTCACCCACCTTTTATTTCTCCCTGTGAATAATTTTTAGTAGACTGCAGAGGAGGAAATCAGAAACTCTCGATGGACAGGTTTTAAACACAGAGAAAAATAAAACCTATCAAAATATGACCAGAAATTACACATAAAATAGTGGTGATCAAACTGATTATTCTGATATGACGAAGAAACTATGCAGAACTATAGAGGAGTTCTATTTATAATATTAATGGAAAGAAAAATATAGAGAAAATTCCAGATCTGTTCCTCTCTGGCTACCTTGATGCAAAGATGCACTTACATATTAAACAACAAAAAGTTTACCAAAGTTAAAATCTTTTTTTGCTGCATTTCATAGGACACAAACAATTTTTGGGGTCATGCTCAGTTTTATTTTTTACTGGCCTCAATGGGGACAGATTTTCCACCAAAGTATCTTGAACATTTCTCTGTTCTAATCAAACAACAGCAAGAGAAGTCTGAATTTCAAAATTGCAAAGAAAGAGAACGTTTTTATTTAGATGCTTAAATAGTATTACTTTATTACTGAGACCAGAAAATTCAATTTAATGGCAAAAAAATCCCAAATTCATTATTTATATGCTTTGCCTAAATGGGGGAATTTCAGAAAGTATGTTCTCTTTCTTGTAGTAGAGTTTGGGAGAATGGTGGTAAGAGATCAGCTTAGTTAATGTATGACAAATTCTGTTCAGACAAATAGTAACTCTCTAGTCTTGACTGGAAAAGTCACTGAACAGAAATAATATTTCAGAGTTGGTTTTATGACTTGTATTTTTTCATTTCACGGTGAATAATTCTGCTTATTGATTAGTTTGTTGCCTATGGCTATAAAAGAGAACTAAATGTATCAGAAACAAGTTATCGGTATTTGCAGCCAGAATGAGGATAAATATACACGCATACACAGATACCACTTACATGCAAATTTGCTCTGTAATGACAGAGGACATCTTTATCTAAGAATCCACATAATTTACATATCATTTTTAATGAAAAATAATACCATAAACTGGCAAGTATTTAATTGCATGTGATCTAGGTTAGGAATTTCCTGCAGCTTCTCTTTGGAAAGCCTGATCTATAAACCTATTTAGAGCCTAGGGAGAACACAGAGAATCTTGATTCCTTATTCACATGTGCTGGTGTTAAAGACTTCTACTTTTCTTTGTATTTCTTCTAGCTTTACTTTTTAAAGATTAAACTGTATGTAAATTATGTTCTAGCCTAATTGAGCAGTAAAGACAAAGACACAAGTTTAGCTCCCCTATCAGCGGGGTTTAGAGTAAGGACTTCCGTGCAGGTTTTCTGATGCTGAGGAAGAATACATATTCATATTCATATCCATATCCATATCCATATCCATATCCATATCCATATCCATATCCATATCCATATCCATATCCGTATCCACATATAGACTATATATGTATATATATATATATTCTACATGTATATGCATATGTGTGTGTGTGTGTACTATAGACATGTACACAATCCCGCTGTGAGTGGATTGCAGAGACAGCGTGTCTTGAACCAGTGATCATCCATTACAGCTTGAAGAGAAGAAGCTGAGTAACAACTGTCAAAACAGGTAATGAGTACTCATGCTCATGAACTCTCAGTTAGGTAAAAACAGTGGTTTGAATTTAGATGGTTTACTTTCTTTGAATGTAGAAAATTGGCTATTTCAAAAATCCCTCTCTCTTCCTTCTCATCTTTTATTGTTTTTCTTTGTTTAAAACCTTGGATGAAGAAAAAATTGAATTATTGACCTGCATGATTGAAATCTCAGCAAGCTTTATGGGGCAGTAAAATAATTTTGCTTGCAGTTCTTCTTTTTGCCCTGTGATAAAAATAAGTGGAATTGAAGGATTTGTCTGCCTTTCAAAATAGAATGTAAATTATACTAACAGTTTTTCATCCAAACAGCTAAGCTTTTCAAACACAGTGGAAATAGTGTCTATGTAAAAGGAGCCACTCCACCACTCTATAATAAATATTTAATTCTTTGTTTTAGCTAAAGAAATTTTAGGGAGAAAAAAGAATTTCTACATTTATACAGTATGATTACACTCCAGGTCAAGCTATAAAAGAAAATAAAAATCTTTCTACTATTAAATTTAAATGTTTCTTTGGCACATAACTGTGATGATACATTTATAATTTAAACAACAGTACCTAAAAGTCTGACAGGCAAAAGGAGATTTAGGGCACATTGAGTGTTCAGAATAGAAGAGATAAGAGTGATGAATTACCAGTGATAACAAGTAAAGACTATCAAGGTACAATTTTCTTCAAACATTCATTATTTTTATTATATACATTGAATTACTGAGTCTTCTGTTATGTGACTATATTAATTTTCTTTAGGAAATCCTCAATGAATTTAGAACAGAATAAATTCTAGGCTTTCAATCAATCTCCTTATTGTCTTTGATGCATAGCAGTCAGGAATTAATTCTGTAGTAGCCAGTGCATATCTCAGAAAGAAATACGAATTGAAGTATCAAAATGAAATAGAATTTAGATTTCTTTTAAAGGGACTCAGAAACACAAGACTCTTAGAAAAGAAAAAACCCTACACTATAAAGCCAAATTCATAGAAGTGTTTTTGAGTTATTAATCAAGTTGCTGCAGAATCATCCTAAAAAAGAAGTGAAATTATAAAGGCTTATTTGTACTACTGGGATGAAGAAGTGTTCCAATTATTCTTTCCTATCTTCTTACACTGCACTTCCTACGGAAGATATTTTGATGGTATCATTTAATTTTCTTATTTATGAGAAAAAAAAAAAGCCCACCACAAAATAACACCACTAACCAACCAACCAACCAACCAACCAACCAACCAACCAACCAACCAATAACCCAATAACTTTTTAGTAAAAATTAAGAATACTGAAATGTATTTAAGGATACTGTTTAAGACTTTCTATTTCTCTATGGTTTTGTTAACATCTATTCAATATTTCCAGTTAAAAATCCCCATGGAATTATTTTTATTGATACTGTTTGATTTTCAGTTTCTTGTTCTTATGTTTCTACTAATCTCATAATTTAATCTCTAGATTCTTTAGGATTTTGGGGTTACTCTCCAATATACCTAAGTATATCAGTTGAGATTTATTGTCCTTGAAGACCATAAATATCCATGAACTTATAGAGTTTTGCCTTTTAGGATGTCAAAAAGATCATGTAAATAGAAAGATTTTTTACATATTAATGACCAGGTTTTACTACTGCACCCATATGTATGTGTATTTGTTAGGATCCATTATTTATAAGGATTAAATGTAAGGATCTTAAGCATTTTTAAGGATCTTTCTTCATTTTCTGTCATTGAGAAAATTCAGAATGAAGATGTCTCTCTTGTCTTAAAGACAGACAAATCTACCTTCTAGGATAAATCTTCACTCTGGGAATTATTCCACTGAAACACTTGGACAATCAGTGGAATCAGATCTACATTTCAATTACAGAGATTAAAATTGTCCCCTGGTACATGAAAAAATTCTATCTCTGTGACTATATATATATATATATATATATATATATACTTTTTAACAACCTTCTCAAGAACAAATCCTAAATTAATTTCTTGAAAATGTGTTGTCATTTTTGACATCTCTGAAATATTTATCCCTTTTGCCAAGCTGTACCAGTATAATAGGGATCAGAACTGAAAAGACTATCTTGCTTGGCCTTTAATGATCAAGTTAGAACTGGAATGGAATACCCTGTAGTTTACTCCAAATTCTACATTTTTATTCAGTTTGTATGGCAAGGTTTTGGTAGCAGAGGGGCTGCAGGGTTGGTTTCTGTTAGAAGACACAAGCTGCTGTCCCCATGTCAGACAGAGACAGTTCCAGACAACTCTCAGATGGACCTGCTACTGGCCAAAACTGAGTCTATCACTGATGCTGGGGCCACCTACGTGATAACACATTAAAGAAAGGGTAAAAAATGCTGTGCAAGAGCATCCAGAAGAGAGGAGAGAGAATATGTGAGAAACTACTGTGAATGAAGGAGAGGAAGGAGGTGCTTCAGGTGCCAGAGAACAGATTCCCCTGCAGGCCCTAGAGAAAGGCTGTGCCGAAGCCGGTTGTCCCACTGCAGCCCATGGAGGTCCATGGTAGAGCAGATATCCCCCCTGCAGGCCATGCATGAGCAGATGGATGTGCTCTGAAAGAAGCTGCAGTTCACGGAAAGCCCAAGCTGAAGGAGGATCCTGGCAAGAGCTGTGGCCTGTGGAAAGAGAAGCCCATGCTGGAGCATGACTCCTGGATGGACCTGTGATGCTGCAGGGAACCCATGCTGGAGTTGTCCATTCCTGAAGAACTGCACCTTGTAGGAGGGACCCACACTGGAGCAGTTTGTGAATGGGAGGCACTCCATGCTGGAGCAGGAGCACAACATGGTGAAGAAGAAGTGGCAGTCACAAAACATTGTGAATTGATCACAACCCCCATTTCTCATCTTCTGCAGGGGGTAGGAAGGAGGTAGAAGGGTTGGAAGTAAGTTGAGCCTCGGAAGAAGGACAGGAGGGGACTAGGGAGTTGGGGTTTTTTTCTCACTAGGTTACTCTATTTTTAATTGGCAATAACTTAATAAATCATCCACAGATAGAGTATGTTTTTCCTATGACTGTAGTTGGTAAGGGATCTCTGTGTCTTTATCTCAACACAAGAGCTTCTTCAATGCAAGAGCTGCTTCACTGTACTTCCTCCCTGTGTCCCGCTGTGGAGAGAGAGTGAAAGAGCAACTTGGTGGAAACTTTGCTGCCAGCCAAGGTTAACTCACCACACCATGTTATAGTGAAAACCAGAAAATACCAACAGTTCTCTTTAGCTTAACACAGAAGAAAAGTTCTCCCAGGTCTCATACCTAGGAGTTTGTTAATATTATGAAGACTGAACACTGAAAACTTTGTATCTCTGTACAGTTCCTATTATTCTCACTTGATCCCAAAATGTTTTCAACTGTTTACAAAAACATGTGAATTTTAATTGAAACATCTCTATTACACATTCAACACCAGTTTTCTTTCTCTCAATTCTTATGGATTTAAGTCACAATTTAATGACTTTTCCAGTACTGTTGCTTTCCACTCTGAAGTTTTTCCTCAGACCCATTTTGCTCTGTTGAATAAGACCCACCTAACCTCAGTGATTTATTGGCTCTCAGTTGCCCCAGCTAACTTTTCACTTATGCTGTGCTGACCCTGAAGCAATCCAAGACAGGAAGTACACAGCCAATAAGAGATGTCATCGTTTAATGTCTTTTGTGAGCTAGGCATTCTCCTTCTCCTCATGTCTTTTGAATGAATCCTCAACATTTTAATTGAGCTTAAAATTTTCTTGTATTGGTCCCCAGACTTCTGATTTGTGTTGATCAAGTTCCAAGTGTATTTAATACACTATTTTTTATTTGCTTAACATATATGTCTCTGTTGATTTAATTAAAATATAGAATGCTTTATCATGTTATGAAGATTGTACTGACGTGTCTGTAACTGCAATACTGACACATGGTGAAACTATGATTGATTTTTTTATGTTAACATAAAGATGTCAAAAACTTGTATCAGTTCTTAATATTATTTTCCCCTACTTGCTAAATAACTTAAAAGGGGAAACCAGCAACCTCCTCTTAAAAAAATTACCAATACAAAAGCCCTTTGAAGAGATATGTAAAAAAACCAAAAAAAAAGGAACCTCATGTAATTAGCAAAAGAAAATGCAAAGTCCTGCATCTTTCCTATGAGGAAAGGCTGACAGAGCTGGGATTTTTTTAGCCTGGAGAAGAGCAGGCTCATGAGGATCTCATCAATACCTGAAAGGAGAGTCAGGTAGTCTAAAGAAGATCTAAAGAACCTCTTTCCAGTGGCACCCATTCATAAGACAGGAACTAATGAACACAGACTGAAACACAAGAAGCTCTGCCTGAATATAAGGAAACACTTCAGTCACTCTGAGAGTGGACAAAGGGGTGGTGGAGTCTCCATCCTTGGAGATACTCTAAAGCTGTCTGGGTAAGGTCTGAGACAACCAGCTCTTGGCTGAGCCAGGAGGTTGGCCCAGATGATCTCCAAATGTGCCTTTTAACTTCAGCAATTCTGTGATTCTGTAATTTTACTTTGTGCTGTGAAACAAGTGCCATCTTTCCCTATGGAACACAGAGAAACATTTTGCCTCACGTGAAGATGCCAGATACTAAATCCACCATTACAGAACTTTATATAATACACCTTGATTTTTTTATTACTGTCTACAGTAAAAATGGCAAGTGAAGGATCTCATCTCTTGCAAGATGCTTAAAACAAACAGGTTCAAGGTGAAAAACTTTAAATCTATTAGATGTGGGAAGAAGTCTGTAAGAATTAAATGAGTAAGCAAAATATGGATGCTAAAAAAAACTAAAATGAAGCATAACATATGTATTTTTATAACCTTCTATTTGCTTTTAAATATAAATTATATAGACATATAAATTATGTACACACATAATTTATGGGGTTTAAAAAAATTTCACTGGAAGCACCTAAATTTAGATTCTTATATATAGATATTTCAAATCTGAGGTTAGACTTCTAAATACCCTGCATGTTTATTTAAGTACTGTCTTCAAACACATATTCTTGAAACATCTTTAAACAGTGTAAATTGCTGTAGAGAATGAGCAGACAGAATATCACCAGTATTTGTAAACAACTTTTTTTTCTTTTTTACACACTGAGTACTCAATTTAGTCTCTGAATGGGACGAGCAGACAGAATATCACCAGTATTTGTAAACAACTTTTTTTTTCTTTTTTACACACTGAGTACTCAATTTAGTCTCTGAATGGGACAAACATATCAATTTCAGGAAAACTTTTCCTTCAGGAATTGCTTTTAATTGTTCTAAATTTTGAGCATGTAACTGAGTTTTATTTCTCCACTGATTATAACCATAAATTTGATACTTCAAACTCAATTCAGTTACTAATACCAAGGTCTCCAGTACGATTTGGAGACATTTAAAGTTTCTGAAACATTGCCTCGGGGCTGGCAAATACGATTCATTACTAGTATGCTGTGCTGTTTCAGGTTGCAGAATTTCCCACCTGGGATTCAGTTCCTACCACAAAAAAAAGTGATTCTGTAATAAATTCACTGTCACTTCTGAACCAGAAGACATTTTTGCAGCCATGTATAAATATTTTCATGCTACCCCACATAAACTACTGTTGATTTGGTGAGTATTTCTTCTCCTTACTGAACATATGTCTAAACCGTGTCTACATATGTGTAACCTAAGATGATTTTATAGTTTATGAAAAATTTCATATTCCATGTTGCCATTTCGTAGGAAAAAATGAATTCTGGATAGTATGCTTGAGGACTTTACTGCATTACTGTAATAAGTTCTTTCTGGATTAATTTTTCTTGCCTATGGGAACTCTAATTAAAATGAATGAAAGCAGACATTTGCAATTACCATTGCAGAATAAGGCGTTCAGTTTCAGATCTAACAACTTGGTGCTTACTTTTCCCCAGCTGAGTCTTCCTGTTGATAATAATTGGATGATATTTCCTTGAAGAGCAAAGGTATAAATTACCAAATGTGTTTCATGCTGACAGAACAGAAGAAGTCATTTAATGTGAATGGAAACAACGAGATTCTCTTCATATAACCTAGCAAAAAAAGGGCTATATGTAAACTCTGAACTTGTTAATATCCATAAAGAATATGTACAGGACATGACTTAATTCTGTTAATAAAGTTAATTCATTTTAATACCAAAATTTAGTGATTTTTCTCTCAAGAAATTTCAAAAATACTGGTTTAAATATACTGAGATTCCTAGAATTCTCAACAATTATTGTGTAGATTGTTCTCATAATAACTCTCAAAATCCCATTCCTTTTCAGCTGAAATCTTGCTCTTTTGAACAGACCGGATGTCAGTCATCAAGAAAAATATACTCTCAGAGGCACAAGGGTGTCTGAGAGTGCCAGCATAAATTGAATGAGTAGGCTGAAATTCAAAGAAGGGGTCTTATGTGCTAAAAAATTATGGAAAATCTTTACCAACTGTCATAGACTGATCCCTTTTCCTTTCAAGGCTCTCATTGATGGGAAAGTACTGTGTAGATAAACACAAGAGTATTCTTCAAACATCATTTAGTTGGCAGTTCATTCTAGCCACATTCTATAATATCAAAAAACTCCATATTGATTTAAGCTCCAGTTGCTGAGAATGGTTAGATTCAAAGACATGTTAGACTTGAAGACAGAAAGCCTTTATCTTACAATCAAAGCCATTCCTACAACAGTTTGAGACCTCAAGTATCTAAAATAATTTCCATGATAAAATTGGTTGATCTATTGGCTTGACAAGAAATATTTTCTTCAAGTTTGTTCCAATTGTCTGAACAGTTCTGAAAACTTAGTTAAAATTATTGGGGTATTTTGTGGTTTGTTTATTTTCTTTTATAAACACACTGGACTGCCTCTGCAAATGTCTTTGAGAATTATTCAGTGTATTTACAAAACTGGTCTGAAAAAATGCATGACATAATTTCTGTTAGCTGCTATGAAAGCTAGCCAGTAAATCTCTAGGCAATAGAGATAAGACAATAAGAAGAACCTGAAGAGAAGACTTAAAAGGAGAGAAGCAGTCTTAAACTATTCAGTATCCATCTAGATAATTTTCTTCATCATTTCATCATGCAACATGAACAACTTTTCAGACACCAGTATGATAATTTCCCTTCACGGTATTTTAAGAAGATAAGAGAGTGCTGTTTTCTCCATTTTGCAAATACAGAATTTAAGTACAAATTAACTAAGTCTTAGTGCAAGGAAAGTCTTGATTGCCAAAATGGGTATTGAGTGTGTCAATTTTTGCTAGGCCACAATTATAAACCTGAAATAAAATGCTTTGTCATTACTGAATCTTGGAAATATTAAAAATGCATAGGTGGAATGGAATGGAATGGAATGGAATAGTTTTATTTTTGAGATGCTTCTCTGGACCTGCTTTGAGAGTTCCATATCTTGTAGTGGGGACCCCAGAGCTGAAACCAGTATCCAGGTGGGGTCTCACAACTACAGAGTAGAGGGGGAGAATCACTTCCCTCAATCTGCTGACCATGCTTTTTTTAAATGAAGCCCAGGATGTGATGAGCTTACTGGGCTGCAAGCACACATTGCCGTCTTGTGACATTTTTGTTCATCACTATTCCCAAGTCCCTCTCGCTGAGAATACTCTGAATCCAGTCATCTCGCAGTCTGTACTGATACTGGAGTTTTCCTCATTCCAGGTGCAGAATGGCACTTGGCCTTGTTGAATGTTATGATTTTCACTTGGGACCATTCCTGAAGCCTGTCAAGTACATTCTGGATGGCATCCTTTCCCTCTAGTGTACCACCTACACCACTCATTTTGGTGCCATCTGCAAACTTGCTGAGGATGCACTGAATCTCTTCTATTGTCATTGATGAGGATATTAAATAATATTGGTCCTTGAAGGAACCCTTGAGGGACACCACTCATGAATGGTTTCAACTTGGATGCTGAGCCATGACTACAACTTTTTAGACATGAGCATTTCTTATGCATTCAAAAGTCCATCTATTGAACTTAAATCTCTTATTCATGCCACCATGCTATGTGGGACTGTGTCAAAACCCTTACATAAGTCCAGGTAGATGACATCTGTAGCCCTTCCCTTGCCCAGTGATGCAGTCAGTACATTGTAGATCACAAAATTAGTCAAGTACAATTTGGGCTTAGTGAAGCTAGCTTCTATTGTTGCCTTTCCCTGGGCTTAGAATTAAAAGCCAAACATGGTTAGAGGGGAAAAAAGGGTTTTACCTCTGTATTTATGCAAAGATCCTTTGGCGCATCACATCCAGGTAGAAAGCACCCCCAAATGCCCACCGAAAATGCACACCTGAAAGTGCCCACCAGGATGCCCACCCCAAGAATACACCAGGGTGCACCCCTCGAACAATGCACTGCACTGCTCAAAGGCACAAAAGCACAAGTGCCCAAGTGCCCCCGTACACAAGTGCCCCAGTGCCCAAAAGCACAAAATGCACCCCCCTGATGATTCGCGTATACAATTATAGACCTTGCACACTAGCACATCTATCAAAGATTCCCCAATGAGAGGTTCAAGAGAAGCCCCAGTCCTGAGGAACCTTCCCCCGGAGGGGCCTATCTTGGTTTACAGAATGTGTTCTGGAGAGGACCTTGGTGTCTGGGACTTTCTGACCCAGCTGCGAGGCTTCCAAGATGTTTGGTCTCTTGGCTTAATGGAACTTTGTGTCTAAGCTGGTTATCAGACTTGGGGAGTTACAAGTATGTGGGCTAAAAGCACTAAGGATACATGCAAAGCTGTATGAAGGAGTATAAGAAAAGGGTATATGAGAGGGGTATATGAAAAAGCAAAAAATCATCATGGCATCACTATGGTTCCAAATATTCTAACAATATACTATTAGCTTTATATATAAGGTGTGCTTTTCCTCTGTCCACAAACAAGATTTTGAGTGCAGTTTTGCAGTAACTTGGAAACGATTTATTTTTTCTCTTCTGAGCAGTGTCAGTTTGGCCCTATAAAAATTCTTTCAAAGATCCATAAGGCAATGATATCCTGCAGATACTACAGATGAGGTCATCTGACTGGGCATTGCAAAGAAGAAACACATGGGTTTATTTCACAAGCACCAGATGTTCAAATCAATGTCAGATGTGTAAGGATCAGAAAGCCAAAGCATTAGACACAGTGGACTGGAATTATGTACCTCCTCCAAGCAGGATGACTTTTTTTTTCTTTTTTGAAATGGAAGAATATTTAAAAAAAAAGGGAGAAAGGACAGGTGAAATAACCGAAAATCTGCTTCAAGAAAATTAGTAAAACAGGAAAACAAACCTCTATCCTGAATAAAATTAATTCAATTTTGTGCTGCTGTTGCTGTTGCCATTGTTCTGGTCCCAGTCTTTGCCCAGCCATTAAAAAATGCTCAGTTCAAGGCAGGCATTTTTCTGCATTCCCAAATACATATGCAAGTTGTAGCCTTATATAGAGGGAAAATGGAAACCCACAGGCAAACCAAAAAACAAACAAACAAACCCCAAACCACTCTATCACCTGTTTCTGAAAGCAAAATTGGTTGCATGAGTTTCTGTGGCAAAGTGAGGGGAAACTATACATTAATGATTGATTTGAAGGATGAATGAACTAACAAAAAAATTTGAAAATATATTTTCCTTTCTTTACCTATGCTATTGCATTTTTCTGTTTTCAAGAGGTCAGATGCTTGAGCAGTACCCATGTTTTCATAAAGATACATACTATGATTTCATTCATAAAATAGGATTTTTAAAAATTCCTCTCATTTTAGAGGTACTTAATTTTTCTGTAGTCAAGAAAAGAGAAAGCTCAACAAACATATCTCTAAGGAAATTGCAGAAGTTTATGAGAAAATTAATTTCTTTGTATTTAATCTCATTATTCAAAATGACCCTGTGTCAATCCAGTAATAAATAAATGTGAATTAATTGAGTAAAAATAAGTTAATTATATATTATTAGATTTAATCATAATTAAATAATATAATTTTAGAGTCTTGTCAACTTAGCACTGTGTTTGTTATGAACACACTGAACTAATTTCCTGACCCACTTGAAGTTGTGCAGTAACCTTAAAAATTGTAACAAAGGTCTTCACATGGAAGTGTTTGCTATGCTCACTGGTTACTGAAAGTGAGAAGAATTTTAGTTTAAAAGCAGCAATGATTAATTAATTTTGATGTTTACAGTTTTTGTGCATATTTTCCTTAAATGTGCTTCAGTGGAAAAATACAAAGGAATTGTCATTAAAAGATTAAACAGTGAAAATTTCCCCATCTATAATGTCTTAGCTTGATTATTCTTTATTTAAAAATGAGTTAAAGTAAATTATATAAATTTTGGAATTTAGAAGGCCAAAACATCTTGTTCATAAATTCCTGTTTCCCATAACCTATTGATATATGCTTTACATTGCTGTGCGCTCTTGTATATTTATGGTATTTATATAGCCAATCAAATTTCAGGATATTTACAGTTCACATTTAAGACTTTGTCAATTAAATCATGCAAGTATCAGACTAAATCAAAAGGTTAAGTCATGCAAAACATGTTTGCTATTTACCATACTACAATTGTCACAATGTAACATCTCAAGTTAGAGGGAAGTATTCCTTAATTGTCAAGAACTTGTCTAGGTTGACAGGATTACTCCATAAAGACCTTCTGAAGGATGTTAATTTTCCTTGCTTTCATAAAGACTGCATATGTTTATCTTAATGGCCAGGTCATTCAGATTTGTGCCTGGCTTAGACATCTTCTGTAGTCACACTGAGTAAAGGTGTCATATAAGCCATGAGTTAAACCTGGTCATGCAAGAGTTTCCATCTAGTTCCACCAATTCATAATCACTCACCTTTGCAGTGCAGGAAATTACAAATACAGCATGGGTACTTTGGTTCTGTACTAGTATTCCAGTGCTTCGGTTTGGCTCGGGAGTGCACTTCTGAGGCAAATCTTGCAGTCATTCCTCCTATCCATGCGTTTATACACCTTGTGGGGTGGTCTTGGGTGGTTGAACAGGATTGCTTTCTAAAGTAAAAAGTGGTTCCAGTTACTAAAAAGCAGTCAGCTCAGGAAACCATTCCGGAACCAGTTAGAATAAACTCCCTTGAAAAACATACACTGTCCACATCAGATCTCCATCGCTACCTGTTTCACTGTAGTGATCTGAAATTCGCTGAATTATATACTGATATTGACATGACTACACTAGTGCAGTGTCTGTTGTTTTAAGGTTAGATAAATTATGCCTATGTAAATTACTGTGTTTCTGATATTAATGTAGTTGCCTAAAAATTTGAAGACAAATAAAATTTCCATTCTTTGTGACTTCCATTACGGCTTTCCAGATAATGGGCTTGAGTAATGTGCCAGTACAGAATGACTCTCAGAGCTTGTGCCATTGTAAATTCTCATGACTATCCCACTCAAGTTGAAGGGGAGGCAGAAGGTCCTCTTCATTGTGCTAGAGAAAGGATCTGAGGCTCTGTGGTGTGGAGATGAAAGTTCTCTAGGCAAACAACAGCCCGGAATAATAGGAAATAAGGGAGCAATTTCTGACTGAAAACTTTACAGTTGGAGTGATATCTGGATATCAGACAACCTCCCCATCTCTTCTAAGTTTGGCAATAAGTTTTTATCCACCAACCACTGCAACCAGGTTACAGAAAGAATATTAAGTAAATTGAGCACAAAAGAAAAGAAATGCATGTCTAAAGTAAGATTACATGCCAATAGTCCTACTCCTGTCTTCCCTAGTCCTGCAAAACAGTTCTTCCCCCTTATTTGTGGGATTTCATGCAACTGTATAGATCCACTGCTTCCATATTGATTCACGTCATTAACGCATGAATTTTGTTTTCAGCTTTGTTTCAAATAAATTTTTTTCCTCTTGTCAAACTACCTTTCTCAGTAGGAATTTTGTGCTTTATGTGCCAGTACAAAGCAAAGCATCATAATAGGCTAATACTGTTATTAACCTTGAGGCACTGTAGGCCAATTAAAACATTTTAAATGTTATGTTCAGACCACGTTATCTGGAACTTGAGAATAGATGGTCAGTACGGTTGTGTGGCCGCAGGTCTGAGGTAACTTGTATGTAATGTCAATAAAATCTCAAAAACCTTACTGTGTTTACCCTATCGCAAGGTGAATGTGAAAACCATTGTGCTTGATTCTTGCTGACAAATACTTTCACAGGTATTGGCAAACAGTCAGCTACAGTTGAATAGAACAAAGCAGCTGCTTGCAAAGCTCAGCTAAGAGCCAATAACTTTTAGTCTTCTTTCTCCTCTGCAGCTCACTAAGGGATTGTGTCAAAAAGTCAGACACATATTTCAGATACCCAGAAGAGATATTCTTGCCTTACCATTCCTTTGTGTATATATGCTCATGGAAGAACATCAGTTATTCCCCAGACACAGACTGATTATGTGATCTGTTCACTGAAGAGTCTGGGAAATCCGGGTGGGATCCTGCTCTGAAACCTTTATACTCTGCATGATGATAATAAACTTGTTTTGGGGCCATTGACTTTTCTTTTGACAGTCAGAGGTTGTCCTTCTTTCACCCTGGTTATATCTCATGCCAAAAAAGCTCTCATCAGAGCTCTAATACACCAAATACAACAAGTGTATCCCTTGCATAGGCTCCCTACCACTTCTCTGAGCAAAATTCAACTGTGTGTACTTATGTAAAGAGCAAGTTTTAGACTTGACCCTTAATGATTTTGTGAAAGATAGCCAGATAGCAGAAACCATGCTTGAACCTTCACAAAACAATGAGAAACAAAGCCTTCCTTTAATTGCAGGTGAAGTGTGATGCACTGCTTAAGATGTGAGTCTACGTTTGTTTATTGCTTTGTAAGCACAGAATTCTAGCATAATTATCTACTGAAAGGGACTAAAATCAAAATTATCTTAATGTTTAAAAATTACAGAGATTCTCTAACTAATGGCTCTTGATTGTGCCATTTAGGATGTATCTCCTTGTAACTTTGGTGAGAAACACAGGCCGTAGATTCTAACCAAGAAATCATAGTTAGGGTGGTTTTTTCCTGGCAATGTTACCTATTCAGGTGGTGTTTATATTGGGATAGAAGTTGTCTCATCTGTAGAGCTGGGCTTGTTTTCTTCATAGAAATTATTAAAGGACATAATTTTAAATTGTTACATGAAGACATAGAGTCTGGATCTCAAACATGAACAAGTGCTCCTAAAGCTCTTTCTCGTATAGAGAAGATTTCAAATTCTGTGCAACTATTTTTTATTTTCTGTTGTTAAGAAATAAAATAAGATAATTTAAATACCTGGAGCTTTTAGTGGCCTGTCAACAAAATTACAACCATGGACCATGTAACTTAGAAGGGGTACTTCAAATGTTCTTAGCTTTTAAATGATTGTCACATGTATTAAAACAAATTAAACACCTGATAGTCATTCTCAGTGTTTTCTGAAAAGCAGGTATCAAAAGGAAGGACCAAAATCTTGAATCTCGTCTCTCCTGCAAACCACTCATCAAACTTTTCCTGCTTTCACAAATTCACCCTGACACATCATTTCCTATCTTTTTTCAAAAGGCCTCAAGTTGTGTTCAGCTGATATGTCTGAATTCCAGTAATATATCTTTATTCAGGTGCTGTCTTATCTCTCCGTAGTCAGCTGTGTTCTGTTTACCAACAAATGATAAGCATTGTACCGGCAGATAAATTCTAGGTATTCTTTAGATATAAGGGCAAGAGCAAGTTTCTCATGCAGGACTTGATTTCACTTAAACACACACATACAGAGTTTATTTCCTGACTTGAAATAGATGAAAACTGAATAAATATCCACTTCCATTTGGCCTTCTTTTTAAAATTTGATAGTTAATGGTTTTAGATTTCAGCACATAGAAAGTCCATGAGTATTAAAATAGGAAGGGGAGGCCAGGTGAGAAAAAGTCCTTCTAAGAATAAGATTGCAAAATTAAAGAAAAAAAACCCAAAACACACCCAAACCAACACGAAACTAAAATAAAATTTCCTTACGAACACTGAGAACACTGGTTTTATAAGAATTATTCTAATGTTTCTCAATTTCCTTAATTTTTTTTTCTCATCCCAGACATCTTATTGCCCTTTCAGTAACAGCTTGAGGTTCAGTGATCCATTTCAATCACTTTTCTTCTGTATAAAATTTATTTCTGAAAAGTATGTAACTCTTCAAATGAGGTGAATTTTAAAAGTTTCCAGAAAGTTAGCAAAAGCTAGTGGAGATATAATTTTCTCCTTAATTTCTTTTTTTCAAGGTCAGTATTGGGCTTTGCTTAGATTTTCCTGTAACTGAAAAACGTGACTTGAGATTCCTCATAGTCTTAAATGAGATCTCCATGATCAGTTAACTGGAATTCACCTGTCTCCTGTAGTTTCACTAAGCTTTAAAGCTGAACTAGTAGGCAGAAACAGAGTCAGAGAAATGTTTACAGCTGCTGATAAAGAAGGAAAACATAGCAAAATTTTGATTTATAATATTTTTGTTTGAATTGAAGTAATGTTTTTCTTAACAGATTTGATGGTCTGGAAAACATGAGTAAGGAGAGTGGCATAAGAAGAATAGAATTTCTTTGTTTCTGTGTTTAGACGTCGATATATAATTATGCACCAATTAGTTTAGAACACTGAAAATTGCTGTCCCAAAGCCTTTTGGATATTCACTGAACAAACCCTAATTCATAAATTTCCTAATAGGCTAATTAATCTTTTTTTTTTTTAATGCAATCATATGCTTTGCCTTTGTGATCAAACTACTTTGTCACATTGGTTTATTTCAACTGTTTGTTAGCAATGTGTCCATATGGGATCTAATATCTATCGTTTCTTTCTGTATAAACTCAAGAAACTGGTGCTGGACATTTCCCAATATCTGTATGCGGCTGTTAACAGGGTGTGGGGTGCACAGCCGGCAGAGGTCAGCGTGAGACCGCTCTGGCTCTTCCGCAATCCCTTTGAAGTGTCCCTGGAATTCAAACAGCCTCCTTTGACTGCACAAAACACATACAACTCACCCTCTTGTAAAACCCTGGAAGCGATTTTCTGGTTTGGTCCAGCTTCTTTTTTTTCGCTCTATACCAAAGCACAGAAATAGATCAGCTATGAGGAATACTCAAATTTCACTTGGAGAAAACCCTGCAGTCAACTTTTCCTAATTCAGACTGGTTAGTCCATCAAAGTTGTGAAACTTATTTCCAATTGCTAAGTATGTTCACCTTTCTTTACAAGCCTTAAAGGGACTCATGAATCATGGGAGTAGCCTAAAATCCCTTACATAAACTCTCACAACTGTGCCAGTGGAATATTAAAACATGATAAGCAATAGAATCACAAATACATCAAACATTTCAGTTACAGAATAAAAGAAAGCTATTAATCCAAACTCTTTTCCACTATATTAAAAACAAAGGAGGGAAAAAAGAGGATTTTCATTACTTTTTACAAAATGGTTCTAAAGAAAGCACTGTAAAGAAATGCCTAATCAAGACAAGGCTGTAATCAGACTAATAACTTTTTCAAAGAGTGATTGGACTAGGAAATGTAGTGATAAAGTCCAAACAGAATGCTTTAAAGGTAATTGCTGTCTCCTCACATATACATAGAGAGGTCAAGTGTAACTAGACAGAGCGGATTTGATTTCCTATATCCTATGTTATCTAAATAAGCAGATCTGAAGACGCTGAGGAAAGGACTCTTAATCTCAGTGCTAAAACCTACCAAGCAGGTTTGAAGAGAAAATGTTTTTCACTGGAAGAAACGTATTAAACACAGAATTAAGTTCACTGCCCATTTGAAATGTGCTGCTGTGTTTGTCCTCTATTCTGAGACATATTGAAGAAAAAGGGAGAATCACCTTTAAAAATGAAAGCAAATGCATGTTATTTTCTTTACAATTGTTTTTCTAAACAAAACCAAAGCTTATCTATGAGAAGAAAAAAAAAAAGCATCTAAAAAGGTAGGTGGATTTGATCAAAAAAACGTTGATGACAAGAACAAATATTTAGTGTTGGTGTTTTAACTTTCTGAGCCTTTTAACTTGTACATATTCCTAGAGTTAAATCCTGGAGGCACACAGAACAATATCCTTGAAGCATCTACCAGCCCACCACTTTTTGTATCTCAAACCTTAGGATTCTCTAATTATTTTTTCATGTTTTTTCTAAAGAAATCTCCATGTCATGTTCTTTAAATGTTATGCAGTGATTTTTCTTTGTTTAGACCATTAAGGATCCATTTAGATTGCTGAAAGAAGATGAGAGAATAGGAGGAAGTAGTAGGAGAAAATTTTTTTTAAAAAGTTATGTCTTATTGAAGGAATTTATACAGAATATACATTAACACTTTTTAATGAAATAATCCCTCTTTCCCCTTTGAAATGATAGACATTTACGGGAACACAGTTTCTGAACAGGTCTGTTTGTTTTGAGTTTTTTTAATGTTTTCTGCTGTTGTTTGTGTTTCCAATACTATAAAATGTAGGAATCATTCCACCTATATTCTGTGACAGCATAGCGTGAGAAAATGAATTCTGGAAAATTCATTATGAAAAATCTCCTTCCATTGCTAAGTGATTTTTAATTGAAATTGTCAGAGAAAATTATTTAAATTCCAGAGGAAGTGCTTCAGGATCATCTACAAGGCATAAATGAATAAATAACTGTATGTACAAGTCTTCTGAATTCTTTCAGTAGAGGGCAATTACAGGTGAAGATTAGCAACCTCCTTTTGATAGAATCCCTAAAGAAGTTTATAAAGTTTTAGTGCATGGCAACATTATTTTTCTCATATGTGATGATAAAGAATGACAGAAATACTTTAACAGACCAAAGTGTGTTGAGTGGAAGAGTATATTCATATACCTCAAGAGACAGAGATTTATAATGCTATTTAATCATTCTAATTTTGATGGTTTCAAAATATTGCCAGACCAGATGCAAAAGGGAATTTGGATGGTTGTGGGTTGCTTCTGTTGCTGTTTCCATTTTTCCTTTTTATGTGTTGATGCCAACATGGAAGCTCTAAATTAGGAAGCTTTAATAGGAATGTATATGACAGTACTTTGGTTAGCCAATCATACCAGTAAGTATCATAAGTAAGAGAGAGTAGGATTATGTCACAGCTGGAGATATAATTACTGTATAAATTACTCTTTAATAGCTTCTGTGCTATGTATTAGGGAACATGTCTCTCAGTTTTACCAATTAACCTACTGAAAATACCTCCCGGTAAATTCAGCTGTGTAACTGAAGAGACAAAATGTTGCTCATTTTATTTTTACATTGTTCTATCCAAACACATAGTTTTCATTAATTAAGTTCTATAAATTTCTAGTTGAACAAAAAATTGAATCTCGTATGAGTGTAAAATTTTCTGACACACAAAATGAGAACATATTGTATTCCCTTGACCTTCTACCTTTCAAAATTTTTCAGCATGAAAAGAAAAGCGTATCTACCCCAAAATTCTCCTGGCTAACAGCTGTAGAGTCACCTTATTCAATGTTTAGGTCAGATTCTGTAAGCATTAGTGTCTTAAAAGTATTGGGCGGAATTTCAAGTCAGATGAAACCAAATGTCAGTCCTAGCAAAGCATTAAATATATCACATCCTTTTTTTTTTTTTTTTTTATTTGACAAAGAAATTAAACAGTGCCCTTCTGTCCTTTCCTGGTTTCTATTTTTTCCCCTCTGTCTTTGATGAAATCCTGGTTTTAGTTTCTGTTGAAGCCTTAATCCTGTAAGCCATTCAAGTCTATTCATGATCCAGTAAATGTCCTCGAGCAATTGTTTAACTTAATTTAAATCATTATGAGCTTAAAAATTAGATGCTTTGTATACATGTTTTCTTGGTCTAATACTTAGCCCTTCAAAGGATCAACAAGATTTTGGTGCCACTAGGCAGCTCTTATTCAGGAGTGGGACTTATCTTACTTTAAAGAAGACATCTAAAATAGATCCCATGAACTTTGATGTGAAGCTGGGTGTTTGCTCCTCTGAGCATAAAGCTGTCTAGAGATGACTAGCTTGCACATCTCAAGACTCAGTTCAGATCCCCACATACAGATGTCTAATGCAATTTGGAGTGCAATAAAGGTACTCTAGCTGGCCTCAAGATGCTACTCCAGAACCACACATGGCTTCCACAGATCCTCAGTTATATATATGTCAACTTTGGGGTCATCCTGGTCATTTCTAAATAACTGTTTGTGGACAATTGAACTGGGCTTCAGCCTCTCATGAAGAAAGTTCTCTGACTACACTGCACAGAAGACTTTTAGTTTGAGGAGAAAGTCAACTGGCGAGTTTTAGATGCCTCTTTAGGATTACATTTTGAAATAGGTTTAGATATCTGAGATGGGAACATGCCGGTGTTCCATTTTTTATTGCTTATAGAAGAAGAATGGATGGTTTCTAATGTAACCAGCCACCTTATAGGCATCTATTTTGGCACTGAGATGCTTAGACATGGATATCTAGTGTTACCTCAGATGTTCTAGAGAATTTTAACTGACCTCTACCTGCCTCTCCAGAGATATTGTCACCCATAGATCCCAGGTCACATGTGCTAGTCCCTCACAGATATCTCAGATTCCCTCCTAAGTAATCTCAAATGACAGTGAACACCTATATTTCAGTAACCACATTCCCTTCCAAAAGGCAGGTGAGCATGAGTCTACTACAGTGCCAAAAAAAAAAGAAAACAGCTGTCATGGTTTTTCCTTTCCTTCCTTTCCTTCCCCTCCTTCCCCTCCTTCCTTCCTTCCTTCCTTCCTTCCTTCCTTCCTTCCTTCCTTCCTTCCTTCCTTCCTTTTCTCCCAGAGTAATTTTGAGTTAATTCTGGTATATCCAGGATCAAAGGTCTAGAGAAAATATAAATATGTATTCCAAAATAAAAATAATGAAGGAGAACACAAAATACCAAAGCATTACAGAACCTCACAGACCACTAAAGGGAAATCTCTGTACTTAAATGGGAAAAATAAATGAGTGTCAACCTAACAACATTTCTGTATACATGATGGCATCAGAGTAGAAACCCAGAAAAGTTGTGTTGGGGTAAGCAAATAGAGCTTGTTATTTCCAGGAACCGATGAGCTGCATGAATTCTCTGAAGTAGAAAGAATTGCAGGCTGGGAACACTGAAGAATAATATGGAGAAATACCAAAGGCTGAGAAGAAAGCTCAAGCTTAATTTATTTTTTTGTTGCTGTTATTAGAGCACCTAGTGAAGTTCTAGGGAAGATTGGTTTTGAGATTCATATGCAGACTCAAGTGAGATCACACACAATTTTCAGCTTGTCACTGTCTACTAGAATAAGAATAATAAAAAGAAATCATTTGGCATTCAATGTTTCGCTTGCAGCCTACAACTAAAGTTTGTCGAGCTCTCTCCTGTAATGTCATAATATCAATTAATGACCATGCTGCGTGAATCTTTAAAATCCTTGTCTTTGATAATAAGTTGTTCAAAGATGTCTAGAATTTGCTTTAGAAGTTTTCCACAGCTTTCTTGAAATAGAAATAACTTGAATAAACAAAATCTAGATTACTAAATCACGTGATGAGTACCAAAATTAAATTGTCAGCATATCTATCTTTGCATCAGCTCAAAATCAATAAACTGAAAGAAAGTAAATATTAAATACCTTTTCTTTTCTTTTTTGGTGGGGGGACATGTGGGGGATGAATAACATTTTTTATTTCTTTCTAAAACCAGTGTTTTCTTTAAAGAGTGGATAAATGGAATACTGATTATCATTATTGGTTTTCTTTTTTCAGGAAATGCAGATAACCTTTAAAGAATGCTAGGAATGGATGGACTACTGCAATCTTTTTATATTGAAGCTGTTGTCTGGAGTATTCAGCTGTAGACTGACACCAAAAGTAAACTGTAACCTTAACAGTCAGTGATAAAATCTGATCATCGTAGTATAGAATGTTACTCAGAGATAAGTGTTATACTGTCTTCTTTTCTTCCCTCTTTTTTCAGTAACATATTGAATGTGCTGTCAAAAAAGACGTCTTTACTTATAAAATGTCAAGATTTTGTATTTTTTTTTTTTCTGTAAACATTAGTTTCATTACAAGATGTGTAGTGCAATGTCAGACCAAGTAATGTTTTCTAAATTCTATTAATACTTCTTTCTGTGTAGAACTGACACAGGAAATAATATCTTGAAGAGCTGAAAAAATGATAAAATTAGATACAGTTGTAATATTAACACTGTTATTAGCATTGGTCTTATATTTTAATAAATCTGCTTAGAAATACTAAATACTTTAAAAGTGTAGTGTGATAACACAAAATTTAGGTGTGGTGTGGTTTTTTCGTTTATTCTGCTTCCCTCCCTCCCTCTCTCTCAGTGTTTGTAAGTGAAGTGAGAAAAATTTTTGATTTGTGGGAAAAAACAACCAACTTTGCTTTGGGAAAGGTTTTAAACTTCCTGAAAGCTCTTGTTTACTCCTTGAAGAAATTTTCCCTTTGTTGAAGGTATACATTACAGAAGGAAATTCATTGATGTAATTGCTGTGCAAGAATACCTCAATAGATGGAATCATAGATAGATACATAGATAGATAAATGGGCAGATACAGAAAAAAAATGTTTGCAGACATACATATGAACACTATATTTATACATATATTATACATTACACATATATATGAAGAGAGGGTGTCAAAAGAATGGAACCAGGCTCTTCTCTGTGTTGAACCAGAGGCAATGGGCAGAAAGTGAAGCACAGGAAATTCCACCTGAACATGAAGAAGTTCTTTACTATGCAGGTGACCATGCAACTGGAACAGACTGTCCAGAGATGTTGTGGAGTCTCCCTCACTGGAGAATTCAAGAACCGTCTGGACGCAATCCTGTGCCATGTGCTCTAGGATAACCCTGCTTGAGCAGGGAGGTTGGACCAGATGACCCAATGGATACTTTCCAACCTGACCCACTCTGTGATTCTGTGATACATATACATATACATATACATATACATATACATATACATATACATATACATATACATATACATATACATATACATATACATATACATATACATATACATATACATATACATATACATATACATATACATATACATATACATATACATATACATATACATATACATATACATATACATATACATATACATATACATATACATATACATATACATATACATATACATATACATATACATATACATATACATATACATATACATATACATATACATATACATATACATATACATATACATATACATATACATATACATATACATATACATATACATATACATATACATATACATATACATATACATATACATATACATATACATATACATATACATATACATATACATATACATATACATATACATATACATATACATATACATATACATATACATATACATATACATATACATATACATATACATATACATATACATATACATATACATATACATATACATATACATATACATATACATATACATATACATATACATATACATATACATATACATATACATATACATATACATATACATATACATATACATATACATATACATATACATATACATATACATATACATATACATATACATACATATACATATACATATACATATACATATATATACACACACAGAGAGATGATCTCCAAACATAAGGTTATTTATACAAAAACACACAGTTTCTCTTGCGCTGGCTTATGCTTCTAGTGGATTTTAAACATGTAAACAAGACAACAAAAAATCTGTAGTGTAATTAATGAGATTAATGAAATGATCATTATGAATTAAGAAATGTCATGGAGAAAGAGTTTAAATAAAGTATCTCCACCTGTCTGTGGAGTATCTGTGAAGATCAGTTTGGCTCAGCAGCAGACCATCTAATTTCAATACATTGATCTGGGTATTTTCTGCTCTCAGAGAATTCTTTCTTACAGAAAAAGTAGTCATTTGCTTTATGATCAACTTATGTTTGTAGGATAATCTTTTTTCCTCCTTCTACTTGTACTAATTCAACATCATGCATAAGTTGCAAAGTCAGTTTTATGAACTGTCATAATATTTCATGATTATGTATTTTGCTGTCCTTTCTCACTAGAAATGGTTTTACTCACAATCACAATTAACACAAGTGTTTGTATAGTAATTAGATTCTTGCCTGTGACAAGACTAGAAGTGTGAGAAAAAATTACAAACAATCCTGAAACAGCTACATATTCATGTAACAGTTTAGGCTTAAAGAATGGACAAAATCATAGTTTATAATTACATTTGAAATCTGTAATTTTGTGTGAGAACTCAACTACCACCAAAACTAAAACAAATGCTGATTCTATTGACCTAAGGTAATGGACATGATTACATTAGCATGTTTTAATGTGCATCCATTCACTCTCCAAAAAACCCCACAAAAAATCTAAATAAAAGATTTTTTCTTCTTATAAAATTTCAAATATGATTACATTTTTCAGATTTTTCAACCTTTTAGTAATATTATCATAGGCCTATGAGAGTATTTTATTCTTTGCACGAAAAGCAGTTATATGGTAATGTACTTGTCCTTGCTTAGATCAAATATGGTGGGTTTTGTATAAAAATTAGATTTCACATCACCGGAAATGGAAGAGTAGAAGAGTCAGCAAATTTTGGCCTACCTTTCTCCACGTCTAACTTCTTTATGTTGACTTGAGCAAGCTTTGAGTCTGTCTCCTGAAACTTTATTATAGGATTTTGCTTTATTCAGTCACTCATGTATTCATATATTTCTTTTAAGTCAGCATTTCTTAGCTTGCTGGAATATTCAGTCTTCCCAGGTGACTAGGAAGTTCCCATAACTTTGAGTTTCCAGAAATATTAATAATCTTATGTTTCGATCACAGAAATAAATAAATGAAAATCAAGTGGGTGACTAAGGTAGAGGTGAGATTTCATTGCAAACCTTTTCAAATATTTTCAATTGTTTGTAGTTTATTTGTTTGTTTCTCATAAAAAAGTGGTCAAAATTTTGATTTTTTTGTTCAGATGCAACAAACCATAGATGTAGGTCACTTTGTAGTAGAGTGGGCAAACTTTAGTAATTATAAATCAACTTCTGAAGGTAATTATATGCCATTTTTTCCAAAAAACACCAACAGAATTTGTTCATCTCACAAAAGGAAAGGTCAGCATAAAAGTTTTCAGACTTTCTTTGCAGAAACTTAAACCACTTGGCTTGCTTTTTTCTTCAAGGAAGGACAGGATAATATTTCTAGAATAACATAAATTGCTTGGTTTACTAAATTCCTGTATCATATAGGTGATTTTTTTTTCTTGAGACAACAGTCACCTGCTTTAGAGTAATTTATATCTATTTGAATATCTTTAATTAAGCTCTTAGTGTTCACTACCAGGCAGGAAATGTGAGCTCTAGTAATGGAATATATTGAGATCATTGTATCCCATTTTTACCCTCCCTGGCAGTAAAAATGGCTCTAGGTAGTAAATTATGTATTTGTATTTTGTAAAATAACAGGTGGTGCAAATATGAATGAGAAATCTTGGTTACTTGGTTACTGCAGAACACTTAGAAGATTACATCAGATTTGTTGGGTTTGTTTTCCCCAAAGGGTTTCCTGCAACAGAATTGTAACTTTGTCCTTGCCAAGAAAAGTCAAACGGAATATTAAAAAGGCAGCAGAGCATATACCTGAACAACTGCAAATGAGAGAGATGGAACGGAAACTCACCTTGCAAGTGATAAAGATTTAGCAGCCTTCCTAGACTTAAAGAAGACTATGAGATGGGTAAAAGTCAACATATTCCCCTTCCCTACTCACCTCCCTGAGGGAAGAAATCAGCCACAACAACCCGTCACGGTAAGTGCACTCAGAGGTAAGTAACTATTGGAAAGGCAGTAATCTTTTTCAACATTCATCTAAAAAGTCTTTTGAAGTTAAGATGCTTTACAAGTCTTTATGTATCCCTCTGCTAATACTTACAGAGCACGAGTTCTGGTCCAGCTAAAAAGGTGTTTCCATACATAGGTAAACACAGATATAATTATAGATATTCAATGTTTGATTTTTTGTATAAAGTATGTTTCCAAAACTAATCTATAGTCCTATGACTTTCTTCTGAAATTACGGAAGGATTTGAGGGCAATAGTGAGATCAATTTGAGCTGTGCTCCTGCATATTTTAAATCCTGGTCCCAAGCGCAATAACTATACAGTTTGCAAATAACTTTGCATTGGTATGTGAAATGAGACCCTGTTAAAGTCAAATAATTTTCTTTAACATTCTACAAATTGATTGCATGTAACACTTTCTTGAGATTTTTCCTTTTCTAAATTGTTGTGCTGCAATCCAAAAAAGGTTTTCCTTCCCCAAAGACATAATTATCACTTTCCACATGTCTGATCCAGCAGTTTCGCCGTTCATTCATTTGCTTTTTTCACTTTCTACTAACATCTCATGGTTTTATTTCTAAGGCTGATAAACGTGAGTAGAAGCAGGAATCCAGATCTACAGAACTTTGAGCACTAAAGTGGAAACTAAATGCCAAAACAGAAGTTAGTGTCAGTGTTGCAATCATAATCTTTTAAGGGTATCAGTATACAGATATGTAATTTTTTTCAGAAAGTCTTGGGCACACAAAAAAAATTTATAGGAGCTTTTTGCTTTTGAACATATTTTTTTCCAGCGGTTACAAATTATATAAGCATACATAAAATACTCTAAGGACAGGAAAAAATACTGGGATTTATATTAGACAGAAGTGTTTCAAACACATTCAAGTGTTTCAGAAAAGCTTAGCTGTTATCAAGATCAAAAAGGTTATGAAGTTTGTTCTGGCTTCTGGTGGCACAGGGGTTGCAAATATGCTATTCTGTAGTAACAGCTACAGTCTGAGGTACAGCAATAGCAAAGTAAGGCTACAAAGTGAGCAAAGGTAGTACTATTTCCAAACACAACAGCTTTGCCCAAAGTCACTTCATATTCTACAAACTGCGTTTTTAAGTCAAGAATGCTTCATTTCACCAACGCACAATTCAGTATTAGCTTGGAACTGGAAACAGGAAATCATAATTAGCACAGAAGGCAAGCATCATTCCATCACATATTTCCAGTGAATGTGTGATTTATTGCATGTAGCTGGAAAGGTGAAAGTGATTAACTAAACAGACTATGTACATCATTCAAATATACATAATAAATTTAATTTATGCATGTAAATAAAATAGTTTTTCTATGACTGATGTGTACACAGATTTAAAAAGTAACACATAATTTTGAAATTGCTACAATTTTCTGCTCAAATGAGTGCATGCAAGCATGGTTTAATTCCTATCCCTTGGAATTTTATAAATGCCTTTAAAAACACTTTTAAAACAATATGTGACCTTTGGGAAATGTTTAAGGCTTAATAGCATGGTATTCAGCAAAATGCATGTTGCTATTTTAGGTCTCCTAATCCCCTCCTTGTTGTTATAGTCTCACATTTCTTTGCATAGCATGTGTGCTTTAGCCATTAAAGCAGATGAATATTGAAAAGATCAGTTTAGCCTTGCATATTATTGACTTTACTCATGTAAAATGAGCATGATATTGTTCTGTCATAGTCGAAATTTTGTGCAGTGATAGGAACAGAAAATACCAAAACACAGTATTTATTTTTAAATCTGAGAACTCTAAATTGCTCAGATTACAGTTGTATAAACAGATTAATTACCACTCATTGATAGTAATGTCACAATATAAATGTGATACTGAACAAATCTAAACCTTGAAAGAATCTCCTTTTTAGGCACAATCAGTGGAAACCAGTTCTATCATCTTAGTCTGAGTCTTACTCCATCTAACCATAATTTCTATTCAAACTGTTACCCTGACTTAAATCTTCTGTTTTTAACAAATCTGTAAATCACCCAATAAAAATTAGGATTATAGAAAGTATCACTATTTAATGATTAGACTGAGGTAAAAAAAAATCTAGTTTAATAAGGGAAATAGGCAAAATTTCCTTATGTTTCACCATGAGCAGATTACACAAAAAAATTTTCTTGTTTTCTAAGACTTTTCTTAGCTTTATCTTTAAAGCACAATGGTTTTTTTTCAGTGCCATGCAGACATACATCATGCCCATTTGTCTTGGTGTCAGCTGATATACTAAATAATTAGCACATTTGCTTTTCTTCCTTTCTATTCATAACACCTTCCTTGTTATCTCAGCTAATCTTTCATTTGGTGTTCACCAGTGAACCTGTAGTAGCAGGTTCCTCTTGAACCTTAAGAAGCCTTCTGTGGGCGGCTGCCTTGAGATGAACAGCCACACACATTTCAAGAGAAGCTATGCAGCTTTCAGAGCATCATTAGTCTTTTAAACCCCATTGTAATTCTGGCAATGAGCCCTTTGAACAGACTCTCTGTTATACAAATATTATTTAACTTTCCGGAAGCATAAAATTAACTTATACAATTATTATGGTAATTTATTAATATAACCACTGTATGTCATATGGCAGAATGTTAGAATATTGTGTGATTATAGACATAATGTTTTCCTCAGAAAATAAAATCTGATTAACTGCATCATCTCACAGTTAAAACAAAAAGCAAACGAAAAAAAACCTTTTACCTAAATTCACTGGTATTTTCAAACCCAGTTCTGCAACAGTCTACATGCATTCATGTTATTCACCCTAGCAGAAGAAGACTATGAATAGCACCAATAAAGCCACAAATTAGTCCAAAAAACCTTTCGCTGTGTATACCATATATCCACTCTGGATTATATACAATTAAAACACAAGTTATTTCAGTAACAATGACATGACCTTCTCTGTTTAATTTAATAAAATCATAAAGATTCAACCCTATTGAAATAATATGGCATTTTTCTGACATTCAAATCTGGCAAATTCATAGATGCAAGATGTGTGGTGGATCAGTCTGCCTTGTGGAAAGGTCAGCTTAATACAAAAGACTAAAGAAAAATACAAAAGCTAAGAACCACGAAGGTGCCAAACTATGATATGCGCAGCATCTGACAAAACATAACTAGATGTTTAAAGGTAGGCATAACTTTCCACTGAAGTGATAATAATTTAAGCTGAACATTTTTTAAACAATGAAGAAACATGCATATTTTATATACATCAATGTCTTCATTTAGGCTTTCTCTTTTAAATGAATTCCCTGGAATGTAGGCACTCTGATTGCAAAATTTACCAAGCCACAAGTGACAGTAATGTTGTTAAGCAATCGAGAGAAAAATGCCGTTCTCTCTAGAGGCAACTGTGGTGAGGATCTGAATGATATCTTACACCTTTCCATGCTTAAGTTTGGCTGCTTTTGCTACATGAACATATCTTAGCAACAGTTTATACTCAGCAGAATTTATAATTACTAAAACTAAGAAAGGCAATGAAGCATGCATTTTCATTGTGGAGAAATGTAACCCTTGAGAAAAATCATACATGAAAAAATGTAAGAGAAATGGATTAATTTTAAAATGGGTAGTTGCATGTTTTGGTCACACAGGAGACAGTGAACTCCCAAAACATAGAAATGAAAATTTGTATGAGGACAAAATCAAAACAATTGGTTAATAGTAAGTGTCAGCAAATATGTCTGAAAATACAGGATAAGGGAATCTGAAAGTGAAATACAGTTTATATAAATTAGAGAATACAAAAGCGGCAGGCTACTGATAAGAGTTCTAATGCTTTCTGTTGGGCATTAATTTTTCCATTAATTAATGTATTTATTTATTCATTTGTTCATTCATTTTACCTGCCTTTCATCTCATTTTCAATATTTAAAATTGAAGTCTAATAATTTATTTCATTATTTCACAGAGTGCTGTGGTGATTAATAATTTATCACCTTCAGAACTGTATGACATTTATGGCCTAGAAATATTGCACACTACGCTGACTGTTGGTTGTGGCATTTACAGAGATATCATAAAAGATTTTTGGAACTTCTGCTTAATATTTATGTTGTGCATATACTTAAGAGATAAGCTGTGCAAGAAACCCAACCATAATGACTTCTTAGTTTTGTAGATCAAAGACAAGAAGTAGATGAGAGCGCAAAAATAAATATCTAATGCATATCTCTTTCTGCAACAGGAAATTAAAATAAAACTTTGGTTTTTGAGTCCGTGTACAGAAGATCATGATTGTAACGCTGCTGATTTAACATATAGCTGCCTCTGAGAAGAGGGCAACTGCTTTAAGAGTATCTTCTTTTAAGATGAGGTGAAGAATTTAATTTACAGAGGACTGACTTAATTTGAGCAAGCTCCCATTGACATGAACACATTATACAAACAAACCTTGAAAACTGAAAACATTACCTGTTTACTCAGTCTGTTCGGAAGGATAATGTGATTTAAATATTGAACAAAATTGAAAGCTCAGTTACAGACTTCAAGAGGAATAGAAATCCTGATAATGGTGACTAATCAGAGGGAAATGTTACTTGTACTTTTTCAACTTTCCTTAGAAAAGGAAAAAAGCAAAAAGAAAAAAAAGGCAATTCTAACAAACAGAAAGAAAATAGCAATGCATATGGGCCTAATCTAGTCACCTCCATGAAAACATCAAGAGGAAGAATATGGTTGTACTTCTGCCATATGACAGCAACTTTCACTGACTCTAGAACAGCTAAATGAGGTTAAGCTGTAGTGTGTTTTATCTGCATTACAATTAACCTCTTTGTTGCAGATGCAGAGCTTTGAGAGGCTTTTCCGATTCCTCTGCCAATACAATCTGTAAAAGTAAGTAAGGAAGGTTATCACCAAAGCTATGTTATTGGCATAATTTTGTTATTAGAAAACTCTAGAATAAAAAACACCTAAGAAAAAAGGAGTAAAAATACCCACTCCTTCATTATCAGAATTCAGTCAAAAAAGGAACAGAAAAGATGGTAAACTGTAACCTCTATCTCTTTTGCTTTAAGAAAAAAAAAAAAACGAGTATTCTCAGGAGGTTAACAAGCAGCCTTTTTGGTGCTCTTTGCAGCTAAAAGCAGATTTACCTCTTGGCTTGCTGAATGCACTTTAACAGTGTTCTATTTGCACTTCAGGAGTAACTCCAGAAGCCCCAAAGGAAAAAAGACAAAGAACTTTTCTAGCGGTTTTCAAAAGCAACAGCAAGAATTGAGCTATATGTGAGGCTTGGGATACTGTTAAAAGGGGTGAAAAGGGAAATTGGGGAAGAGGGCAGTAACTGGAGAGCAGAAGGCTAGAGGCTGGCTGCTCATTTAAGGGATTTGTATTGAGGAAGAGATCAGGCTTGTTTAGCTGGTTGACTGATTTCTTCTGGGAGATGTGATTTTCTGCCTGTGTTGGGTAGAAGGAAAGGGAAAATCAGGAATAATTATTTTTGGCAGTGTTAGGTAATTCCCAGTCCCAGCCATCTTAATTTGGTCACCAGCTGTTACTGCTGAAAAGTATTTTGTGTTACACAGTATTAATTCTTCATTTGTGTTCGTCTTCCTGATTGCTATTGCTTTCTCTGTTGAATTTATTCTAAATTTCTTGGGGTTTTTTAGAAATCCTGCTTTGCAAATTACTGCTGCGGTTCTAGAATGTTTACAGCCCTTAATTTATTGATATGTTTACTCACAGCTATAACTCTTTCTGAACATATTTTTGGTCTGAAAAATTACTGGTCTTTTTCAGTTCATATAATTAATGTGTTGCATGTTGGGCATATTGCCTGAAGTCCACCCTGCTGCTGAAAGCCGGTCTAAAGTACCTGAATAAGGAAAATCAGCAAGTAAGGTTAAAAAATTTATGGTGTCCCTAATAATGTGCTCACACATTATCTGGGAAACTTGCAAGAAAACCATAAAATTGTCCCAATCTCCATTAAAAAAAGAAATTGTATACTTAAAACATTTTATGTCCCAAAAGATCTGACAGCCCAGTGACTAAGGTCATGTGATGAAGTAAAAGAGAAACTAAGTCTCAGAATCTACCAGGCCAGGGCTAAACTATTCTCTTTACTCTAAGTACTTATTCAAGTTTGGCCCTCAATTATCCATATTGCTCATGTACTGGTTTGATTTCTGACTGAACAGTACTGTTGTACTCCAATTGGGAACATTATTCTGGACGTGAGCAGCACAAAGCAACTGAGACAGGCTTGCCAAAAGTACACTCAGCTTTTTTTTTCAAGGGTTTCTCAGTAAAAGTCTCCCTATGTACTCAAATCCAGTATTTAGCCAGTTTAATAATGGAAAGATGCTTTGAATCTTTGAGTCAAAATATCTGACACCAGACTGATACCTAATGGCTGGAGGGGGCACTCCAGTATCAGAAAACCACACAGTTTAGCCCTGAGGAGAAAAAACCCAAACACACAGCAATGCAGGGCATCTTCTGGAACACCTTTCAGATTGATACAGAACAGTTTGCTGATTCAAGGTTAAAATACAGGTATAGCTGAGTGTATCTGATTTTTGACATTACTAGTGAAGGACTGCAGTGTTGGACGAGTGTAGTGTACAGTTTACAGTAGGACGAGTTTTAGTGTACAGTTGTTGGCAGTTGCCTGTTTTTGCTTTGGCCTCCATGCTTTCAGCTTGTAACATTCCCCTAGAGATCAAGTGGCTGTTGACAATCTGTTGTAGTTGAAATCCTGAGAATATCATATAGAGTGAAGGTTTAACACCGTTTGACTGCCTTCAAACCACACCCCTAGCAAGTAAAAGCTCTCTCTTTTTTCAGCTGAGACTGTCAAACTGTAAAATTTTCAAACTTTATCGGGGAGCCAACAAGAAGAAAACTGTCTGATATAAAACATAGCAAACGATCCCTAAATGGATTGAAGACTGAGGAGAAAAACTCCTACCATGAAAACTGGATCAGTGTTAGAGAGAACCTTGGGAAACTGTCCTTTTGTCACAATCCTCCATTCCCTCCCTTAGTTCTTCCTGTAGAAGGAGTGAACTCCAAAGCAAAGCAAGAGGGCAAGGAATGGTTTCCAAAGGTGGTCAGCAATGTACTATTGCAGCTGATGATGTTTAAAGTGAGGAAGTGAATGTGTCAGGTACTGCTTCTTTTATTCTAGGGGGGTTTATCATTCCTGATATCTGAACTGGCAGAGCAAATCAGGCATGTATCTTCCATTTCTTGTGAGGGATGCCTAAGGAAGGTCTTCTTGTCACCCAAGAATGCAAGCTACAGCAGAATCCAACAGCAGTACACCATCTTCATTCAGCTTCTCCCTAAGTAGCACGGGTATGATATGGGGTTTAAAGACCAAGTGCGGCGTCCCTCACTTTGGCCACAACAGCGCAGCACTGCAGGCTGGGGACAGAGTGGCTGGACAGTGGCAAGGCGTAAAGGGACCTGGGGGTACTGATTGACTTCAGGCTGAACATGAGCCAGCGTGTGCCCACATGGTCAAGAAGACCATTGGCAACCCGGCCTGTATCAGGAATAGTGTGGCCAGCAGGACCAGATTCTTCCCCTGTACTTGGCACTAGTGAGGCCACACCTTGAGTACCATGCCCAGTTCTGGGCCCCCCAGTTTAGGAAGGACGTTGAGATGCTGCGGAGTGTCCAGACAAGGGCAACAGGGCTGGTGAAGAGTCTGGACACAAATTCTATGAGAAGCAGCTAAGGGAGCTGGGGTTGTTTGGCCTGGAGAGAAGGAGACTTGGGATTGCTCTCTACAACTCCCTGAAATGAGGCTGTAGCCAGGTGGGGATCAGTCTCTTCTCTCAGGCAACCCGTGACAAGCAAGAGGAGACAGTCTCAAGCTGTGCCAGGAGAAGTTTAAGTTGGACATTAGGAAGAAGTTCTTTACAGAAAGGGTGATCTGGCTTGGAATGGGAGGAGTCACCATCCCTGGAGGTGTTTAAGGAAAGACTGGATGTGGCACTCAGTGCCAGGGTGTAGTTGGCAAGGTGGTGTTAGGCCATAGGTTGGACTCAATGACCTCAAAGGTCTTTTTCAACCTAGCTGATTCTGTTATTCTTTGATTCTGTAATATTCTCTTTTAATACTGCTTCCTGCTTCATTAATTCCTTCATTAAAAAAATGGAAGAACATAAGGAATCAATGACAGGTTTGGCTTTGAGTATCTGAGGGAGAAGAGTCCTTAGTAAACAGACCATCTCTGTTTCAAAATTGAATGGACAAATAGGATCTACATAGACACACAAAAATATTATTCTATGGGTGGAGCAAAACAAAAAGATCCCCGTGTAGGGTTGCATGTAAATGCCTTTAGTTGTGGAGGCTTTAATGTTAATAACTTTGGTAGATGCGATCTGCCTCCCTCCACTTCCCTTCAAAAACACAGTTATCCATTTCTGTTGTCCACTCAGAATAAATTAAATAAATTGTATTGGGAATTCTGTCTCTCTTAATACATGCAATTTAAGCACATACTAAATGCTTATGTTGTCATTCTAAATTACCTTTGCACGAGGCTTATTTTGGGATGTGTAGGGGAGGAATCAAAGGAAGGCAGGAGGACATATGTAGGGCATTTGGGGAGAAACAAGCATGAGGAAAAGGAGGGATAAGGTAGCAAAGGCAGACAGTTATCTGTAAACAATTGGCTGGTGGGTGAAACAGGATATGCCTGCCCCTGATCAGCACAAGTTACTGTATGCTCTTATTAAAATCAATTTCTAATTATTTTGCTGTGGAGCCCGCTGTTTGGTGAGCATGTGCATGTATGGGGGTTTCAGTGCCAGCAGCTGGAGTCAGACCTGGGTGCAGAGCATGTGTTAGTGGTGTGAGTGACCAGAGCAGGAGGGGTTGTGCAAGTGAGGGTGAGTGCTAGTGAAAGGCAAACCAGGTTGCCAGAAAGTAGATAAACTGACCTGGAGATAGGAAGGAGGAAGTGAATCTCTCAAGGTGAGGCCATGGAAAGAGCTGGTTATTAGAGGGACCAGGGAGTCTTGGGGAGTCGCTGGAGTGATTCTGGGTCTGGGAGTCTCAAGGGACAAGAGAGACAAGCATGCCCATGCTGTTGTGGGCATGAAAGTTACAGCAATCAGCCTGTGCGATGTGAGCAACAAGACCATTTCTGGTTTAGGAGAACCATCTGAATTAAGCAACAATAAATAGCAAAAAGAGAAACCTTCTTGGGAGAAATAGTGATACACAGAGACCTGACACTGTGGAAAAGTCGGGTCTGCATTGGAACCATTGCCTGTGGGTCTATGCTGTGTGCCAATATTGGGACACTGGGTGGGTTGGAATTGCTATCTCTGGTCGGGGAACATTTAGACAGGACCTTGGAAGAGACCTCCACCGCTGTGAGAGTATCATGTTCAGAATATGCAAGTATGACCTAAAATAGAACTTTAAGAATAGAAATTGCTTACCTCATCTTACACTCATCATGACTGAGAAATGTATTTAAAACACAGAGGAATTTAGTTCAGCATATGAACAAAGAAATATTTCTCTGCTTAAAGAGAGAGAAATATTATGTTAGTAAGGCTGACTATGCTGCTAAAAATATTTTAAGCAACTTCTATCAGCAAATTCCCAGCCTATATCACAGGAAGTTTGTATTTCACTTTGTCTTCCTCTGTGACAAGACCAAGGCAGATTAAGTATACTCTTCTCTCTCTCTTTAATGTTTGAATCTGAGTGCTGACACACATAAAGATAGCAGTTTGATTGCTTTTTGGATATTTTTCTGCTGTCAGACACTGGGGGACTGAGATGCTGATTTGATTTTACAATCCAAGTCTTTGGATATGTTGAACAAATCAACTCCTAAAGTACAGTGTACAGCTATAGTTTTGAATATGACATTGGGAAAGAAAAATTAAGAAAAAATTTTAACTTAAGGTCTTGTTGCTGTAGCTGTTTATGCACAGTGATTCTAGCTGCATTGCAACCATGTGTTATTTGCCAAGCATCGACTTCCAGCTAAGATGTAGTAATCATCAGATGAAAATTAATTTTAAAAAAGAATCCTGTTATGCAATGGATTTACTGCAATTGCTGCAATTTTAGTCAGCTAAAATCCTTTTCCATACACAGTAACTTAAACACTCTGAAACTGCAGTGAAACCACAGTGGCACCAAAAACAGATTATGATTTTGAAACCTTTCACCATTCCACATTCTTGGTAGAAAAGGAATAATGTTCCTTTGTGTGGAACACCTGTGACCAACCTTCTATTTTCTTTGGTTTTTAAGAGCATTACAAAGCCTATTGCCATAAGTTTATGTTTTGTATAGAAAAAGTAAAGATCCTTCAATAATCCATTCCATATACTGCAGTAAAAGTAACCAGGAAGAATAAAAGTGTCACCCAAATGTTTTCAAGACACAGTGAGTACAAGGTAGACCTGAGAGAAGTTGCATTTATAAGATGAGACAAAAAATTCTTGGAAATTATACTCTGTATCTTGCACTTGCTAGTTTCCAGTATGGCTATGATAGTTAAATGCAAGTAGCATGGAAATAAGTGTCCCTGAAACTAAACTGGAAACTGGATACCACTGTGCTTATTGGGGCATGCACCCACCATGGACAAGATTTCAAAGTGTGTTGACTTACAAATGAGCTGTTCCAACATAGTGCATTGGTCTAGCATGAAGAACAATCATTTAATCAGAGCATATACCTATCAGTTTGGGTGCAAGACAAATTATTCAAACATTCCTGTTAATTGACAGACAGTTTAATAATTTTAATTTGAAGTCTCCCTTGGTGGTAGATGAAATTAAGGATGAAATTAAAAAGTTATATTGAGTTGAATGATAAACCAGACTTTACCACCCATGAGCGCCCACAATGGGAATTTTCTAAAGGGATTATTAGGGGAAGGTTAATTAGCATTACATCTGGGAAATGGTAACAGATGAGCTAAGGCAAACCTACATAAAATATTGAAGCAATTAGAGAAAATGCTCTAACAAAAAACCCCCCAAAACACAAAAAGATAGATTTAGTAAGTAGATAACATGGATAAAAAGTAATTTATATTATCGTCCTATTACATGAAAAAGATGTATTTTTTTACATACTTCAAGCAAATACAATTTTGAGTTAGGGACTTCAGGGGAAAAAAAAAAAGCCATTTATGTATATATTTCCAAGTGGAAACCATGGAATTAAGCTATTCTGAAGTATCCAAGAGGGAGGCCCCACAACCAATCCTCAGAGTTATAATTATAAAAAATGAGCTTAATTTTTTCAATAAGTCTTAATATGTAATTATCAGAGCTCCATAAAGCTAGATGCATTAGTCATCTGCTTAAAATTAGAATTATCAGCAGAGACGTTAAAATTTAAGTGTTGAAACCATGCATTTAAAAGATACATGATTACATAAGAAAATAAGTCCTCATTTTCCTTTCATTTAAAAAAATAATGTATTTTTAGACTCAAAGTCTCATCCACTAAATAGGACCCAATCTACTTCTAGCAGATTGCTAAGATTAAAAGCAGTACAGCATAAATGTCTTAATAAGATTACTCAGAAGGATATCACAGAACAGAGCATGGCAGATCACCTAATGAGCAACCAAGGCAGCTAGAATGTTACCCAATTCATCATAGATGAAACATCCTCTTAAAATATTTAATAACAGGCTATCACAGCTCTTTTTTTCCCTCCCTCTTCAGATCAAGTTATGAAACTCATGCTCCAAACATCTTTTGCAAAGAAGTTCAAGGACCAGATAAAGATGCCTTGTCCTGAGCTCAGGGAATACTACCTATTCCCTACTGTAAACTCTTCTGAACCTTGCCCATAGACTCAGGTGCAGTAAATGGCCTCCACTCTTATAGGACAGACAGAATCAACTGAAGTAGCAAACTGCCTCAAATAAATACATACAGCAAGGTCTTCACACAGGAATATATGTTCCAAGCACTGTGGGAAAACAGCCAAGAGGCAAAGACATATCCAAGAGAATAAGTGCTGAAAATAATTTGTCAGTGTCATTTTTTAAGTAGCAAGGTTGTCCCTTTCTTGCTGGTCTCTTCCTGAAGAACAGAATAACATTATGATTTATGATTATTTTAACGTAAATGTAAGAAAAACCAAAAAAAGATAGGAGAAAAAAAAAACAAACTATAAAATGAAGGGGGGTGTTTCTAGGTTGTAAACTAGATTGAATGTTTTTCAGAACTTTGGTAAACAAAATAATTTGTAGGTTTCTAGGAATAATTTAAAATTCAAAAATTCCATTGTACGATTCCTCCCTCCCTTCTTTTTAAATACTATTTCCAAGTAGAGCTCTATGAAAGTCATATTTGAACCAGTCAGCCCAAAACTCTAAAGAAAAAATTAACTTCCACACTTCATTACTGCCTTGGCCTTTGTTGATTTAGGATTTTTTTTTCCTTTATATATTCTTTTTCTTATTATGCATTTAGAATATGTCTAAAGTGGTAATGGACCTGTTGTGGCCTCCCAGTGATATTAAAAGTCAGCCAACTAACATGGAGGAAGGCTTAGCAACACTAAACCAAGCTTCTATTGCTTTAGGGTCTGCCTGGAAAACAACAAAAGGTAGGTGTTTCAGGAATTTACATGTATAGTACATCTTTGTATAACTGATGTTGAGAAAACAACTCAAAACTCAATGCTAAAGGAATGAGAAACAGTTGATTTTTCATTTCCTATACAAGTGAGGAGATATTTTTACATTTGGAGAGTTCAGATATTCTATTCTCAAGAGATGGGGAGAAGCCAATTGCTCATCCCTGAACCTCCATCACCAATAAGTTAAGATTACATTAAGAGAGTACATCCACATGTGTGTGCTCTCTGTGTTTATTAATCTCAGTACCAGAGTCAGTGGGAATGTATATAGCTGTTCTTGTATTAAGTTATTAGAATGGATATTAAATCTTTTTCTTGCAGGTGATGTTTGGAATGAACACTGATTTGTTTCTAGACAAGAGCATTTAGTTTAGGAAATATTATTTTAGGCATCAGAATTCTGACTCCCAGGTCCCTTTCCGCAGTGCTGCTTTCCAGCATCTCATTCCCCAGTCTGTCCATACAAGCAGAGTTACACCATCCCAGGTGCAGAATCTGGCACTTTCCCTTGATGAACTTCATAGGATTGGGGATTGCCCAGCCCTGTAATTTGTCGAGGTCTTTCTTCAGGGCCTCTCTGCCCTTGAGGGAGTCAAGAGCTCCTCCCAGTTTTGTATTGTCTGTGAACTTGCTTAGTGTCCCTAAACTGGAGCCCTGGAGAACCCACAAGTGACAGGTCACCAGTCTGATGTCACCCCATTCACTAAAACCCTTTGTGCCTGACTGTGAGCCGGTTCCTCACCATCTCATGATGTGTTTATCCAGCTAATGCTGGACAATTTGTCCAGAAGGATACTGTGAGAGACAGTACTGAAAGCTTTACTGAAATCCAAAAAGATTGAATCAAGTGGGTGGGTTACCTTCTCACAACAGGAAATCAGGTTTGATAAGCAGGACTTTCCTCTCATGAAGTCATGCTGGCGGCGACTGGTGACTGTGCTAATGCAGTACATGGCATTGTTCATAGCACATCACACAAGGCCCCTGAAGGCAGACTACTAAAGATATGAGCTCCTATTTCCAGTGTGGCATCCTAAAAGCTAAAAATCCTAGACATTGTATTTGTTATATAAGCTCAGCCCATCTTGCCTATGCAGAGCCTTAGGGTGCCTGATTTTGCACTGCATGATTCATCTTCTGAACTATTCTACATCTGTACAGTAATATATATATGGCATGAATTTCAATCAAGTGTATGTGGCTTGTTGTAATCTACTGATTGAGACTAAATTACTTAGGAGATACTATAATGGAGTTAAAATCAGTTGGGTGTGACAAATTCCCAGTTTCCAACATTTTGGTTTTTTCTTAAACTTACCGCATCAGTCAAAAGGGAGACGACAAAAGTCTGAAACCATGTTCACTATGAAAATGGAGCATTTTAGTTTCAGGGAATTCCTCCCTTTGAAGTTCTGAACTTTACAACAGGAGGGACTGAAAGCAGTAATTTTTAATGAAACCATAGTCTCCTCCCTTTAGCATTTAGACTCAGTGATCAGAGCACTCAGCTAGAGTATAGGAGACCTTCTGCTACTTTTATTCACTACCTAAAGGGAATTAAACTACAGATATGAGACAGACTAATTTCAGTGTATTGTACAAGGATTTGATTTGTTCACTACCGGTTTTCTTGAAAAGGACTGTGATGAAGTAGCAGAGTAGAACAGGGAATGTCTGCCTTGCCCCAGCTGCTGTAGTCTGCTGGGACTTTCTAGAGAAGGGAAAACTGGTTCCTTTTGCAAACACATCTGAAATGGCCATCTGGGGAAAAAAGAGTGGAGTAACTACTGGGAACAGGATGGGAATGAGAAAAACACCAAGTATAGAGCTAGCAGTAGAAATGAACAGTGGAAGGCTCCTGAGAGGTAAGGAGAATTTGTCTGGAACAGAGAACTGACTCAAAGCTGAGCTGCTGAAACGCCAGCAAAGGGATCAACAGAGATTTTGGTATGGCCAAGGAAGGTATTTAAATCTGTAAAGCAAGACTGAGAGAAAGTGTTTATGGCTGCTTGATGTTTCTACCACAGATATGCTGGAAGCTGTTACTGAGTGTTTTCTGATGAGATTTCAAAGTCTTTTTCTAACATTTATAGTAAAGGTCTTTCCTTTTCCCCATCAGAATCCACATTCATCTAAGTTCTTAAACCTGCATCAGATAATATGCCGTAGCTATGCTCCTTTAAAAGTTTAGCTGATAAATGTATTAATCTCAAACCACTCCTTCCTAAACTTAGATATTGTTTAGTTTCATTGTATTCAATCACTGAATTTGTGGTGCCATAACGCTCTATAAAGAGGTTTATGGCGTGAATCTAAGAGAGTTGTACCCCACTTTCGTTTTGCAGAACTAGGGTGGTTTTTCCCTTTTGTTTAATTGTAGTTTTTTAAAATAATATTCAGTTTTGAAAGACTGTCTAATTTCTAAATTATTTGTAAAAGCATCCCTTTTTAACTTTGACAATGTAGACAAAATATGGACAGACTATAAACAAACTGTAAAAGGTCCGACTGAGGTATGAAAAATATTACTTCTTTGTTTTCTACTCATATATCCTGGTTTTATGTTACTTTTTAAGATCAGATAACTTTCTGATGAATCACATACACTATAACACACGCTGACACTTAGTTTTGACCTAGCACAAGACTGTTCGAGCTTAATTCATTTATTATTAATTTCTCCTTCCAAACGCTAAGCCTTGCTCGTAAATGTTTTCTGTAATAGCCTTTGTAGAGAATGTAGGGAATTTTTTGTAATGTAGAGAAAACAGTGGAAAAACTGGACCTTATTTTGCTTTCTTTGTAAAAATATTAGGCTTGCTTCATGGTTGAAAGACAACCTTTTTTTTTTAATTTAATTTTTCCTTCAGCTCTTCACTTATCTTCTACAACTCTGAAAGGAAAAAAATATCCATCCCTGAGGAACAAATGACCTTTTATTTCCCCACTCCAGTCCTTCTGCTGAATAGTCCACACCAAAATGATGTTTGAAATTCTACCATTCACCTAGAGCAATTTCTTATTTTCAACCCAACTATTCCATTCATCCACCTATTAACCATGGTGGATTAGAGGAACACTGTTTTGTGCTTAGGCCTTAGCATGGTCTTTGATACACTCTCCCATAGCCTTCTGATCAAACTGATGACATATGGGCTGGATATGTGGGTGATAAAATGACTGACAAAGACTGTCAAACAAACAAAGATCATGTTCAAGTCATGAAGTAGGCAAGTATGATTCTTTTTTTTTATTCAGACAATCATCCTCTTTTTGCAGCAAGGACAATATCTTTTCAATAAAACCTCAATATCCCGTTCATGGGGGTGTCAATTCAGTGGATAATGGAAAGGCTGTTCAAACTTACTGTTGTCCACTGTTGTCTACAGTCTCAGATCTCTATTACACTTATCAGAGTAGTATAAAACCTTTGTTTCATTATCCAACAGCTTTTGTACTGTTTCATTAAGTGAAACTGCATAGCAGAATGTACTATATAAATAACAAAAGTTAAGCAATCTGCTTCCTCTCTTGCAATTTTAATTAGACCTAATCAAAACAAGTCATTTTGCATGATAAACTGAACAAATGATGGGAAAACAAATTACAGTGATTACTGATAAAATACCTTCATTATTATCAACTACTTCACTTTGATAGTATACCCATGAATATGTAATTGACTGTTCTAAATCATTTTAGAGAGTTCATTATTATTTTGTCTAGTGGGCGTTATTTCGTGCTAGTACTTTGAGTGTGGGTCTATTTTCTACACACAAAGAAATACATTAGATTTGTCATTTATATTACATCATCTATGAAACTTAAACAGCTTACTAAGTTTTAATCATGCAGTTCAATGTTCTAAAATGGCTGTGATTTTATGTGTTCTTGTATTTTAATTAACTAGATTCAGTAGTAGAAGTTCAAATTGTCCTATTTTCAGACTTAATTAGGTTTAAAATTTTATTCCCCAAAGTTTTCCATTTGTCAGTGCCATAAATTTCACTCCTTTGATATTATTCCTAGGTAGGTAGATAAATATAATGAAATATGTTGTCAAGTTAGTTCAGAAGTGTGTCTCATCTTTTACTTATTAAAAGGTTATAATTTGTGATAAATCACTATCATTTCATCTCCAAACTGAGAAGACTTGAATGAGCAAAACAGATGGAAAAAGATATATTTTTGTCCTGGAATCTGGTAAGTACAGCTGTGTTGGCAGGTGTATTCATCTAAAAATCATAATAGATTCCTATGGGCTGAATTCAAAACTGTTCAGAGATCTTAACTAACCCTTTTGAAATTAGCTTTGAGACATGTAAAGGAAGAGGGAGGGAAGTAGCAACAAAAGTATCAACACCTTAACATTAGGACTTTTAAAGTCCTAACTGTGTACTTTCAAAATTGGGTGGTATAAGAAGTTGGAACTTGTAGGTCTGAGAACAATTTTCTCTCCAAATTTTGCCTTACTGTGTACTGCTTGATTTAATTCATTTAATTAAAAATGTAACAACATGATAACAAAGGGTGCCAAGAACAGTGATTAAAATAATAATCCCAGATTTTAATGAAACTTGCTTCTGGATTGATAGCCAGTGTTAAAATGCATATTTGAATGCAGAAAGCATTAAGTAGCAGTAGTAGGTGTGTATTCAAACACATACATTTTTATTGAATCTCTCTTGCCCAGAAGATCTATGTTTTCTTGGTTGAAATTGTAGCTTACATTGTCAATGAAAATTCAGCTCTAAAGATCAGGTGTATTCAGAATTCTTTTTTCTGTTCATACAAGAAGTCAGTCCATCAAAGAGGGTTGTATTGGGACATTTATGAATGATATATTAAATCTATACACTACCTTGTCTCTCCTGTCAAGTCCAATTCTTAATGTTTCCAGGCAGTGTAGTAAAATACCTTTGTATTTTGAGAGCTTTTATAAAAGCAGCTTTAGTTACTAACTCATGAAAATTAAAAAATAAAAAAGCCTTAATTTTAAAAGTGAAAGCTTATATTATTGCTTAAGGTTCAATAAGATAGAAATCTAAAAAAAATTATTATATATCCAGTATCACTTCATGAGTATTAGAATTCTTAGGAAAGACCATTATTTTTTAATTAAGTATACGCGTCTATTCAGTCTTCTTCATTTTATTACTTATAACAAATAAGTCAAAAAGTTTGAGTCTCAAATAGAACAAAAGATTTTTTTAACCCTCCCTGCATAACTCAATTAGAGTTGTGAAATAAAAATGTGATAACTGTCAGATTTCTGCTAGTAGTCTCTACTTGACAAGATATTTATGTAAAAAAATAATTTATTCAGTATGGCCAAAATGAGATATTATTTTATTACAAGATACAATGAAATACACATTTTTTACTGTTTCTAGTTGTTAAATCACACTATTATAGAAAATATTCTTCAATAGTGTTTCTTAACTATAGTCTTCTAATGTTTCCCTGTATTTCTTGTGTGTTGAGTAGAATTGTAATTACTCTCTTTTCTCTACTACCAGTATAGAGTGAGGCATCTCTAGATAGTTATTCAGTTGATTGAGTTCACAAGATTGGAACAGGATCCTTTTGATGCCAGGTTGCAGGTGAAACAGGCTAAAATATTTATTANTCTTCCTCAGAAAATTCAGTGGTGTAGATCTTGTCCTCTGGGATCCCAGCAGGTAAGTCTGCTGTTCCAGGCCCCAGATTTTATCCTGGTGGGAATGCTTGGTTCCTTCCCCCTGGGCGGAGCTTCTCACAATGGGATGGTCAGTCATAGGGCAAGGCACTGATGGGCCCATTAACAGGAGATAGCCCAGGTTTGGGTTACCTCTGAGTCATAGGGCAAGGCATTATTGGGCCCATTAACAGGAGATAGTCCAGAGGGAGGAGGCAAGGAACATTGCCATACCTGGTCTCAACAGCTCATGGTAATAGAATGCATTGTAACCCAGGACAGGTGTCCAGAGCTGGAATGAATCTGAGCACTGAGCACTCTAGAATTCAGTGCTAAATGAATGATCCATATTACATTAAAAAGTGGAGTATCCTTGTTTCATGTATGCATACATGTTGCATTCATGTAGTCAGTAACTGCTAGTTGATTAATACTTATAATATTTGAAGGAGATTTAAAAGTTATCTGCTGCTTAATTCATAGGTTTACAGCCTGATGGGACTGTTAGAATCTGCTATTCCCATTCTTTTTATAACACAGGTGAACCAGTAAATATAATCTCTGAAATGCATCATAGTATCTATTTAATCGGAAACATTTTTATAAATATGTAATCTTGATTCTAAATTAATAGTTACCATATTCCTATGTTTGATAATTGATGTACGTTTTCAGACTTCCTACAACTCAACCCTTTGGTGAATAATTTCTAGTTTTTAAGCACTCTTTTTGGTGAAACTATCATATTTGCATACAGTATTTTATGAATGTCTGTTAATATTATAAATTAAATAAAAAATCATAAAAGGAGAAGGATGACACCATTTTCCTGCCCCTACTTACTATAGCTTTTCATTTGAGAGTATTATTTTTACAGATGCTCTTTTTGTCACTGAAAAATGACACATTCTAAGTCTGCTTTTTGTAATATACCATATGAAAACAATAAAAATTGTTTGCCTATAAGCTATATAATCTAAAGTTAAAACAAGTGAAACCCCCCCACAGAACAGATTCAGTGATGCAAACAGATAAAATTGAAGGAAGCACTGCAATACCATTCAGTGACAGAGAAGTTCAATAGTGATTTGTTTCCTGAGTTGCTGGTTTCAAAAGAGTATTTTTAGCTATGAGTCAAGTGTGAATGTATCAATATTTATTCTTAATTTCTCTCTGGATCTTCAAAGAACATTTTTATTGCTCTGTTGGAAAATATTTGTCAATATGTTAGAGCTAATGCAGAGTCAGCTGAAATATTATATGACATAGACATGCAAGATACTGAGTCTGGAAGAATTTTATTTAAAAAATATTCAAATCGAAGAAGAAGAAATATGGGGAGATAATTTTAGTGAAATTAAATATCTAATTCTGATAAATATTTGAAAGTATTTTTGTTTACAATTTGTTTCTGGGTGAGGTTTATTAGGGAGAGAGGAGAAGAAAGGAAAATGTCAGAAGTGCAAAGCAGGGGAGAGAAAAGTATGTAGGCTGAGGTAATGTCATTAGATTTTTTAAAATTATCTCTTGAAGAGAAACTCATGCTCACCAGGAGATTAAACTCCTGTAGTCACCTGCTTTCGTTACGTAAATGTATTTGTAACCATGCATTTCGTTTCATGGGCATTTGCTAGTAGCAGATATTTCTTAACTCTTTGTTTTTGATAAAGAACCACTGTGCTTGAATAGACATTCAGTGAAGCAAAGGTTAAACTCAGCTCTTCCACATCCTGAATACACTGCAGTGTTCCATGTTGCATTGCCAGGAATGTATTTTAAACCTGGAGAAAATTTCCTAAGGAAAAAAAAACAAAGGCCACTCTTACCATACTAGTCCCTCTGATACTTTGACATGTGCCCTTCTGAAGCAGTTTTAGAACAGCTCTCAGTTATTGAATAAAGTGGTGTGCTGCTCTTCATCTGGGGTAAAGTTAACTTTCTTCCCAGTGGCTACTGTGGTGCTATGTTTTGGATTTGTGCTGAACACAGGGTTGATAATATAAAAGTGTTTTGTTATTGCTGAGCAGGGCTTACACAGAGCCAAGGCCTTTTTTGTTTATTGTACTGCCACCCTGTAAGGGAAGTTGGGGGTGCATGGGAGGTTGGGAGGAGACACAGCTGGGACAGGTGACCCAAACTGATCAAAGGGATATTCCAGATCATATGGCATCATGCTCAGTATATAAAATGAGGGGTAGGAGGTAGAGCAGGATGTTTGGAGAGATGGTATTTGTCTTCCTAAGTCACCATTACACATGATGGGACCTTGCTCTCTTGGAGATGGCTGAACACCTGCCTGCCCATGGGAAGCAGTGAATTAATTCCTCGTTTTGCTTTGCTTGTGCACACAACTTTTGCTTTCCCCACTGAGCTGACATTATCCCAACCCATGAGTTTTCTGGCTTTTACTCTCCTGATTCAGCCCCCAAAGCCCCCTGGTGGGGCAGTGAGAGAGCGGCTGTGTGGTTCTTGGTTGCTGGCTGTGGTGAAACCATGACAGATGTCCGGTCATGAGCCCAGTGTATTCTCCTTAGTGTCTTTATTTCCAAAACCAGGACCGACACATAGCTTTTCTTGCCTTTGTTTTTCAAAATTAGAGGTCACATATTTATCTTAGTTGTAGGTTTAGCTTGAGGTAATCAAATTGATCATGTTCAATTTAAGAGGTTTCCCTATACTTTATTGTTCTTCCTCTATAGTAATTATTTTCTCCTCGATCCCACTGGTGGGAGAGTGAGCAAGAGGATGACATCTGGATTGCAATTGCTGTTACAGGAACCTGCAGATTTTCTGTAGATCTGGTGTCTTATTGGTAGGCCCCGTGAAGATAATCTAAGACACCTTACCTGGCATTATATACTTCTAATTAGAAAATGAAATCCTGTAAAAAAAAATTATGAAATTGTTTTAGCAAGAACTGATATTCAGTTGAAATATTTTCTTCCCCATTTGATAAACTTCAATCCAAAATAATCATTGACAAGAGAAATGAAGCAGTATTCCAATTTTTATGTGAAGTGAAAAAATGCAAATTTTTTTAAGACAATAATATACATCATTACTTACCTCAAGCAATGTTAACACTCAGGAAATTATTAAATAAATCCCATTTACGCTCTGACAATATAGAAATGAACCCTGCTTATATGCAATTATATGCTTATATAGCAATTTCTGATCCTAAACCTGCAAATAATTCAGTATAATTTTGAATTGTGTTGATTAGCTACAGTCTTGACTATTTTTAAATATATTTATTATTCATAATTGCATTTTTCAGATGCTTATTTTTTAAAAAATCTTGCATTGGACTGCTGAACTTAAACTTTCATTAAGATTTTTGCCAATTCCAATGTGACCATACACACAAAAATATCACACCAAGAAAGCCTTAAGCTGCAAAGATATTTCTCTAGCTGATGATTTAAAAGTTTGATTTTGCTTCCTGTTAAACTATTTATTTAGTTGTTGTTTTTTTTTTCTTACATTAGAAACATGCATATGACAGTTTTAGAGAGCAGACTTCCTTTTGAACCCTAAACTTTGCTCTTGGGTCAAAGAATGTTAGAAGAGAGAATAAATAAGATCTTTGTGATAATTAGGCCAGTTATACGACATATATACATAAAACGAAAAATTACAGCAGTCACAGTGGAGAGTTTCTGCTACTAAATACAGGCTTTAATACTATATGATGGGATTTTAGAAGTAGCTACTAATTTTTTTTAACAAGAGATATAGAACTGTTTAGATGCACAAAATAGAGCAAATATTTTCTGTGAGTGTAGAAATTTGGTTTTGACATAGCTAAGGTATTAGATTCCCACTCTAATAAACTAATCTGAGTCACTGCAAGATGTGCATGCTCTACAAAAGCAAAAAGTTCCAAGAAATTAATTCTAGCACTTCCATCTTGACCATCCTCACTGTTTAGATATTACTGAATTCCATAGCTCTGGTTTGGATTGCTTATGATGGCTTTCTCCAAAACAAATCTGATTTGTATACCATTCCTGAGGTACAACTAATATCTGGGTGAGGTAGGGCAGGTCATAACCTCAACTCTGTCACAAGCAGTGTAGACGGAAGGAAATTTACATACCCTGGTCTCAGGAACAGGAACTAGTGTCTGACTTTCTTTTATAAAGCAACACACTTGTAACTACCCTTACCTGTGATAAGCATACACATTATACCTGAAACAGAAGATCAGGATGAAATGATTTAGAAAATGCAGTTTCTCTGTTTTCTAATGCTCAGTATTGGTAGAGCCTTTATCTTTTATACAGGAGAGTGTGTGTTCCAGATTAATTCTGCATTTTCCATTAAAAAATCATTGCATGAATAAAAATGTGTAACGTTGGGAATGAAGGAGAGAAGCCAGAAGTCCCCCATTCCTACCTGACTGCAGTAAATTCTGAGATTGTTTTTTATTTTTCCTGGGTTTTTTTAGGTCATGGCCCCATGAATCTTGCATGCTTTTCTGTCCACTACACTGCACCAGATTTAACATGAGGGATGAGGGTACCTCAGACATACACTTTTAACCAGAGAAGCCTCTTCAAAACTACCTTCCTTCACTGTTCAAAATATCAATGATCTTTCAATTCTCTAACAAAAAGGATTACCTCAACAATTATTAATACTGAATTTTAACATAATAGTTGCCGAAACTTCAATATAAGACTGAAATGGCATATAAAAGCTCCACTAGAATAATATCCCATACGTTTTGCTGACTTGACAGTGTTGAGTCTCACTTTACATTTTCGGTCTTTCCCTGGACAGAGCTGGTTTGAGCTTGTAAAAACTCCCTAGTGAGCAATTGTCTAATGCTTGGCTGTTGTAAATGAAACCTTGGAAAAACTACACGTGGAAAATATCTGATGCCCCCAGGCAGCCACTTCGTTAACAAACAGCCTTAGCTGGGGAGGCTGTTGTGCAGCTGTAAGACTTTAGCAGGTAACCAAAAAGAAGGGAGCAGATTGGTAAAATAAAACATAATTCATTTAACAGTGTGTGATAAAATCTGACATAACAAAAGAATTCTCCACAAGGAGCATTATATACTTCTAGCAAAAAAACACGGGATGGTGCTAACTGGTTGCAACCCGGAATGCCCAATCATACTTAAGGAAAAAAAGTCTGTTAATTTTGGGATTCAGAGGAAGTTTAGCTGGATGAGAACGGGACCATAGGAAAGGGAGACACACTAGGATGTCTTATGTAGCAACTGTAACCTTTAAGTGAAGCTTTCCCACATTAATCAGATAATGTTGACTGTATTGTTCAAATATTAGCTGGATAAACAAGTAAGTCTTGTTTTCATGTGTCTGATAAGTTCCCTTTTGCCTATAACAAGACTTGGAGTGCAACTCCAGAACGCGTTTGCACCAACTCCCTCGTGTACATAGAGTTTTATTTTCAGTTTCTGGATCCCATTGCAAGTTAACAAGACTTGGCCCCTACATTTTTCATATATATCAGCTGCAGCAAAAGTAAACCATAAATGTAGATATGAAGAAATTTGTATTTTGATAATGGAGGCACTTTCTATCATTAGGCACATCTGAAGGCAATATTCACTCTGTGAGCTCTTTTGTGCTGCAATTTCTGTCCAAGTCCTACTTTGCACTGAGCTTTAATTTCACTTTAATTTCATTTCATTAACACTATATAATTGATGGAGGAAGGAAGCTTTCAGAGCTGAAACAGTGGTTAAAAGACTGGATCTTACAGCCTGAATAAGGTTCAAATTCAATTTTGGGACTGGTACCCAAGCTATGACCTTACTCAGAAGTTGTTTGGGAGAGTTCTTTCTTGCTCATCCAGATACTGCCCTAGGGCAACTCTGAACAATTTGACTGTATAAACAAGCAGATACTTGGGATGCTCCGCTATACTCTCTGGTTCACTATGGTAGATGTAACCTGTGTGTATTACCATTTGTCAGTCACCAGGGAAAAAGACAGGGGTCTCAGAAAGAAATCAGGGAACACAGATTCACTATTTTTCTCTCACAGGGAATGTCATATTAATTACGTGAAAAAAAAATGCTTTCATGCCTGTTCTCCTTCTGATCAAATGGATATAATCGTTTGATTGTAAGATACCTAAGCTTCAGCAAGACAAGTGATGTGCACTTGCATAGACTAGCTTAGAACCTGTGCCCTGTCAATTTTATTTAATTAGCAGTCTTAGTAGTAGTCTGTGATTATGCAAGAAAGTCCTCCTATGCTGCTATGATTTTAACTGGACTCAGTAAAATCTGAGTATGCTAGGATAGTGTGAGCAGACCTCTGGGAATTTAATTACAGAATGAGGACAATGTAGGGGATCTCAGGAGGTCATCTAGTCCATCCCTCTGCCCTACGGCAGGACTATTTACGCTAATGTCATGCCTAACAGATATGTGTCAAACTGGTTCTTGAAGACTTTGAGTGACAGAAATTGCACAGGTTGTCCAGGAACATCTATTCCAGCTTTCCAATGCTTTTTATTACTAAAAGCTGTGGAATTTCTGTATGGTTTTGCTATAGTTTTTGTAAGGTCCTACATAATTCTTCCTAACTATAACTTAGACCATTAGTTACTGGTTTATTTACCATTAATACATAATATACAAACATATTTGATCATTCAAATACAAAAACACAGGGAGGTTTCCCCTCTAGAAATTACATAATGTCAAGTCCCTTGCTGTTTCCTACAGCAAATACTCCTTGCATCTTTTGGTCTCAGAAGAATTTTTATTAAAAACCTAAGGAAGAATTAATCTCATCTGTTACAGATCTGCATGTAACCTTAGTACCTAAGCTTTTTTCACAGACTGGAAGACAGAAAACAGCAGTACAGTGGTGCAGATTTCCAGGACACAAAAAACATGTGAAGAAGAAACAGAAAAAATAATGATGAACTATAAAGTGCAGCTTTCAAACTTATTAGGTACTTGTATGCACAGACTGGTGATTATTTTAATACCTATGAATTAACCATTTATTTTGTGTGCTGTTTTCTGTATCCATTCGCATCCCTTCCCAGGCATCTTTTACAGTCTGATTATGAAAATTTGATCAGAAAAGATTATTAAGAAAAGTTTATGAAGAGATCAGAAAACAGTTTGGACTAAAAAGAAGCAGAGAACAGTATTGATTGAATAGAATTAAAGAGAGCAAGCTAGGACATAGGGGAAATATGAGGTGTTCAAAACAAAATTAATATTATGCTGAGGGCTATATGTATCCTCTTTCTATAAATATATTGTGAGCAAGAAATAAATGAGAAAACTAACAAGCAGTGTACTGTGTGAATAAGGAAGGAAATGTCAGAAGTAATAAAGAGAATGAAAGAGATAGTTTCAATGCCTTAAAAAAAAGGGAGGGTTAGAATGACTGTAGAGTAATGAGCAAAAAAAAAGAGAATAATAAAATAGAATAGAATAACATGAAAAATAAAGTAAGATAAAACAAAAAAAATGAAGCATTCTGTGAAAAAAAAAACTACAGAAACTTCCACAGAGGCTGAGAAAAAATTAAAAGTATTTCAAGAAGGAACATTTATTTTCAGGAAGAAAGGAGGTGACTGGGACTGCAAAGTAAGTTAGAAGCAGCCAATTCATTTTCCTTGTATAACATCCTTGAGGTACAACTAATCTGTAGGTGAGCTAGGGCAAGACTCAATAATTTTCAGGCAAAATTTCCAAACAGTTAAAGATACTGCATCTCAAAGAGTAATGCTGCTTTTCACACATCTTTCCACCCAGCTTCCTTACGGTAAATAACTCTTTTGAACAGCATTTGCTTATCTACTTTTTTTAAACATGAAATAACTTGAAGATAGAAGGAATTGTTCCCTCAGATGTTCCTTTTGGTATCTTCAGATTTTTTTCCTGTGATGTTTTCTGCTAGTGCTTCACATTAAGCAAAAACTCCCAATATTTTCTTTTTGAAACTTGTAGGAGAGGTGCATGAAAATAAACTCAACTGTGATAGAAAGTTTATACCCAGATATCATTTCTGGATGAAATGGAATAACAGTCTCTGTTATTTTCATGATGCTTTCATTTTAATATTAACTCATTAGTGCTAGAATTCATTGTTACATTTTGAAAATGTAGATATAGAATGACATTTCTAGATATTTCTAGGTATTAGTGTAGTAGATAAAGTTGATACTTTATCAGTGTATGTAGGTAAGTCATTTAGATCAGGTCCTCATAAAATAGCCATGTATTTATGGAAGCTAGCAGAGAAATACTCTTATCCTACTTTTAGATTTGCACCTTGATTGTTCTCTCATTTCTATCACTCACAAATATTCAAATTCTCCATAGCTTTTTCAAACCCATCAGAGGTAGCTGCAATGTATTACCTCCAACAAACTGCACAAGTCAGAAAGAGAGCTTCCATGAGAAGTATTGCAATGGCTAAGATGGCAGCACAAGACCAAGAGAGAGAAACAAAATGCCTCATTTAATTTTTTTTTATTTTTAACCCAAGGTTTCCCTGAATTATGTTCTAGAATGATCAAGTGTTTGAGAACTAGCTATTTCTAATTTTAACATACAGGTTTAGAAAGAAGAACTGAGGGCTTTAAATCTGTTAAAAACAAACCAACCCCAAAAAAACCCCACAAAGAACTAAACATAATCCTCCTTCCCTAAGTGATTAATTTCAATGGATAGAACAATTAGATGTAGTTTGCTATAATACAATACTGCTTTTGTTGATAATCCCAGACATTGCACATTGCAGTTTTCTAAGTTTTTTTGACAACAAAACACTTATTATATCAGAATGTTTTTGTACAAGTGTAAGTAAGCCAATGGGTAAGTATTAAATTGGGTAAATCATGTTACTGGTCACTTTACTTGACTGACTTGATTGGATTTTTTGCTTATTTACATCATATGTTTATTTTCATGCATAGCATAACATCTTGGATCCATAAAAATAATGACAAATATTATCTTGTGTTTCTTTGGGCTATATGCCGATTATATTAGCTTTGGAAGCAAAAATCCTGGAGTGGAAAATTAGCTCCTGCGGTGATAGGAAGTTGTCCATGAAGCTCATGCACAGGAAAATCACCTGCGCAGACATCTGCTCAGTTTTGACTCATGGAGTTTGTAATCTTAGAAATCTTTTTGGGTTTGTTCGTGACTTTTATTAGGTACAGAATACTTGCACGTGTACATATACTTGTATATATTTATCAAGTCAGTATTATACTTCCTTTCCTTACTTCTTTTCCTTATTTCCTAATTGTGGCACTAAGAAATATTTAATTTCTAAGTTCAAATTTAATTGGTGGCTTTTAGAGTAATTTTCCCACCTCTATGCACCCAAATCTCCATTCATTCAAATGACTTCAAATCCTGGAAACATTGCGTGCACAGGAAGTTGTGGAACCTTTTTTTTTAACTAGGAAAAGAAAAACAACATGAAAAGGGGAGGGGGGGTGGGGAGCTTAGTGAAAGAGTAAAAAATAAAGCTCTGATAGATGTCAGAATGTACCCAGAACAATTTTCAACTCTGTTCTTACATAGCAAAGGTGAACTAGTACAGCAACACATATATTGAACACAGATAAAGTAAGCATAAATTTTAATGTAAATGATTTATTGAAATTGATTTTTAAAAAGTTCTTCAAAGGTCAATCAATTAACTACATATAATAGAATTATTCCTCTCCAGCAAAGAAAGCACAAAACATTTACCTTCAAACAATGATTGCATTAAAAAAAAGGTTATTCTTTGTCTGGATTTAAAGAATGAACAGATCTCAGTAGAATCAAATTTGACAGTCTGTTTTTTGTTTTATTCCGCTACAAGAAATATCTGTTGTGGTATCTTGGTTGCACATAGACCTTGTAAAGCAGCTTTTTAATGCCATTTTAGTCTAAGAGGGAACAAAGTGGGTACATAAATAAACTGTTTAAAAAATTCAGCATTGACGGTGCATTATTCAGCTGTATGTCATTTTTTGTATCTATATTAATAAAATTAAAAATATATCTGCAATTCAGTCAATCATTTCTTATTCATGTAATTTATAAAATACAATCTTCACCTTCAATCTTTGTAAAGCAAATGTTAAATTATAATTATTAAAATCCTGCAGTTTTTGTCTGTCTCTCAGGCTGCATGGTGTTTTACTATAGCAGTGTCTTGATGCTATTGATCAAGTGACAAATTAAGATAGATTGTGCTGAGCAGATGGGGTGATTTTTAAGATGGCAAACTAGATTGCAGAGATTGTTGCAGAGACAGACTTCCTTTGAGAATTATTTCTTACCTGTATTCTTATAGTCACTTCTGTCTTAGCTGTTGAAAGGTATTATACGATAGCAGTGAACACAGAATCATGTGATGTTAAAGCCTCTAAGTTACCATGACTAGTATTTCTCACACTACTGAAATACTCCTTTTGTGAGTCCAAAGAATTGCACTAGCTAGATGCCTTGTCATCATCAAGGAAAGTAACAAGAACTTTAAAACAGCAACCCACAACAAACAGCTAACCTTTTGTATAGATAGGACACACAGAGCAATTTGTGCTGGATGTGGCTGGGACAGGGGTAACCTTCCTCATAATAGTGGGTGTGGGGCTGTGTTCTGGATTTGTGCTCTAAACGGTGTTGGTAGCACAGGGGTGTTACAGCTATTGCTGAGCAGGGCTTGCACTGCCTCAAGGCCTTTTCTGCATCTCACCTCACCCCACCAAGGAGGCTTGGCATGCACAAGGAGCTGGGAGGGGACACGGCTGGGACAGCTGATCCTAACTGACCAAAGGGATATTCCAGACCATATGACATCATGCTCAGCATATAAAACTGTGGGAAGAAGGGAAGGGGGGACATTTGGAGTCATGGCCTTTGTCTTCCCAAATCATCATTACACATGATGGGGCCCTGTTCTGGATAACAGGGCTGAACACCTGCCTGCCTGTGGGAAGCAGTGAATGAATTCCTTATTTTACTTTGCTTGTACACATGGCTTTTTCTTTCCCTCTTAAACTGTCTTTATCTCAAACCATGACTTTTCTAGCTTTTGTAATTTTCTTCTCCACCACACCAGGGTAGAGTTAGTGAGTGGCAGTGTGGGACTGAATTGCCAGTTGGGATTAAACCATGAGAGCCATTTATTACACCAGTATTGAAGGGAAATACAATCTAAGAATATTGTTGTCTCATGCAAGATTCTTTTACATCTAGCTTTACATTTAATTTTTAGGTACTTGAATAGCAACACCTGCACCACATTTTCACTGCAAGCACTAGCCTATGGATTTGTTGTCCATATTCAAAATCATTGCAACTCCTTGAGAACAGCAGTGAAAAAATGAAAAAAACTTACAAAAGCTCACATCTTTTGACATTAAAGTAAGGCAGATATAGGCTTATTGCCTAACACCACTTTTGTATCCCAACTATTTTGGACTGAGACAAAAGTAAACACAGAAGCCAAAAGGACCCCTGTCAACAGACAAACTCCCAATAATTGTTTCTTGGTTACCTAAAAATCAGGATGTAGTCTTTGATAAATGTGTGAAATGAATGAAACAGAATGAAGTATCATAGCAGCAATAATAACTAAAAGATACATTAAAAATCTTAAAAGACTTTAATCAACAGTTGCCATTTTTCTTCCTAAAAATAAAACAAAACAATCTTAACTTACAGATCAGGAGAGCCAGTTAAGAAAAACTGAAGAGAGAAAATATTTAGCAATAAAATATTTAGAAAAGCCTGCCTTTTGCAGAACTCTTACTGTCTGAATTAAATAATAAATAGACATATATATAACACATATTTTATATATATTATACTGATATAATTAAAACCAGTAATTTATTCATACTGTTATCTTTTATGTGCAATATATATTTCAGCTATCAGTAATTGTAAAGTAATAGTTTTTTTTAAAAAAGAAATTATATATTTGTTTCTCATTTCTTGCCTATGAAATTCCAATTTTAAATTATGTACTTCATGCTCTTTTTGACATATAACTAAATTGTAAAAAAAGAGTTAATAAAATTTTGTAAGGACTAAGCAGTAGTTAATCAGAAGGCTTTGGTAATCTAAGTTATTAGAGTGGTTAATAATAATGGTCCTTGGAGTTCCAAAACTCTAATAAATATTTATATATACACATTTATAACTTTCTTTGTATTTTCCTTCCGATGTAGTAACTCCTGAGAAAAAGTCAAGTTCTGGTATGAGGTGCCTGAAGTAATCCTCTAAAGTTTATTTTACAGTTTAAACAATCTACCTCAATCTCATTTGATAATCTTTCTTTACTTCTGGCAAACTGTGTGGATTGTCTTTAGTGAAAGTACAGTATTTACTGTGAGTCAGAATGAAACCACCAAATTCATTATCTGTGTGACCTGAGGCTATATTTGAATGTGCATCTCCAGAGGACACAACTCACTGATATAACGGACCTTAGAAATTGATGTTATCTCACTCGTGTACTTCTGTCATTATGCTGAAGGACTTTTGTAAGAAAGATTTCTTTCTCTCAGAACATATGGCTACTTAGTATATTTTAATGCATAATATAAGTAGTGTTATTGGGAAAGAACAGTATTTATTTCCTTCTGGTTTTCAGTTGATTGAAGTATTATATGCATTATACACAATTATTAGAATTCTTATCCTTTTTAAGAGTCCTCTCATAAACAAAGGAAAAGATAATTTTCCCAGCATAAATTTTTAATTTCTGTCAGGTTTTATGAAATAATAAAAGCAGAGAAACAAAGTATTCCTTGATGCAGTCATCAGTATTCAGTTAAGGGTTTTAACTCAATCATTTTCTCAAATGTTTCCAGTACTAGATGACAAGGAAGGAGGAAAAAAAAAATAAAGAAGTACCATTATCACAATAATAACAATGTTGTAATACCCCTATTAATAAAGATGACATAAAAGTCTGTTATTTAAAAATATTTCGCACATATTCTACATTGAGATTAACATACTGGCAATTAAACCAAAGTTTGTCTTATGATATAATAACTTACTAACTTTATGCAGTTCACGAAGACTGAATATAGCGTTCAAGTTGAACAGATATTTCCAGTAAGCCCCCTCTCTGCCCCCATCTCACTCCATTTTCCTCTCCCTTCTGTTGCTACCCTTCTTTTCCCTGCCCTTTCACATTGGTCTTCCTGTGAACTGTGGGTGAATACATGTACCTGTACATGTGCAGTTCAGAATAGTCAAATCCATCTATGTATCAGTAATTCTGGAGAGCAAAAGAGGTTTTACTCTAAGACTGAGAACTGTTAGAATTAGCTGTTTTTCTTTATCATATATACTTCCTTAGAATAAGAACAACAAAAAGGAACATAAATTTTTTAAAAAAACTTACAGCAGGATGAGCTTTAACATCTGGAGAAAACATTGTCTACCCTGCAATGAAGGCAAATAGATTAGATATACAGAACTTTAAATATGTTTTTCTTATAATATCATAAAGCATATAGCTTTTAAAAAAATTATAAACCTATGGTTTAATTTTTATTTTTCAATGGCTTAAAACTCCTCTGTTCACTAATCTGGCTAGGAAAATAAAAAAAAAAAAAAATTAAAAAAAAAAAAAAAAAAA